>PVJI01003364.1:0-26534 GCA_004026765.1 Micronycteris hirsuta
CAGCACTTAAAACTATCATTCTATTCTCTTCATTTTTTAAAGTAAGCCTCCAGTTTATTTTTCCTCCTTTAAAAGCACTGTCGTTTGCTTTTAAGATTTCTCCTTGTCTTTGCCTTTTAGGTATTGGCTGCCACTGTGCCTCGGTTTTGGTTTTTGTTTTTAACCCTGCTTAGGTTTGGTGGAGCCGATTTAAATCTGTGCCTGAAGTTCTTCGCAGTCTTGCAGAAATTCTCAGCCACTATCCCACTCATCAGAGATTTAGCCCCATTCTCTCTCTTCTTCAACATGATTACACAGACCTGAGGCTTTTGCACTAGGTTCCACATGTCTCAAACATACTTCTCAGTATTTTCTATCCTTCTATTCTTTCTATGCTTGAGCCTGGATATGTGATATCATCTTACCTTCTTCCAGTTTACTCCTCATTTCTTTCATTGTCTCACCTGCTCTTAAATATATCTATGAGCTCTTAATTTCAATATGTTAGGATATGTCTTGTTAAATTCTGTCTCATATCTCATCTATTTTCTTGAATATATTAACCTTTTTTAAGTCTGTTTGATGATTCCCATATCTGGATCACCTGTTAAAAATTGTGGCAATAATTTGAGACTCTTTCTGAGGTCACTCGAGAGGAGCTACTGTTTTCTCTCTGTTGAGCAGGCAGATTTTGGACAGATCATCTCATTTCACTCCAGGGCTGGCATGTTGTGGAGATGCTTTTTCATCTTTACAAAGACTTGACTATTTCTGGTCTGCCCTTACTTCTCAGCTGCAGCCCTTCTGGGGAATGAACTGGATTTCTAGGCTGTTTACTAGGACCCTTCCTCTTTAGCAAGCCCTGATTTCTAATTTTTGTCTCTCTAAATTCATACGGCAGTTAAAGCTCTTCTAAGCCTCTCAGACTCTTAGCTGCCACTTTATATTTACTCTCCCAGTGTTTTGCCTCCACAAATATTATAAATTAGCAAATACCTCAAGGGGAAAACTGCCATGGACTGTCAAGCTTAAGAATATAAGACAAACCTCCTTCTGTTTTTTTGCCTCCAAAAGTTGCAGCTGCGTTGTGTTATTTTGGGGTTTTGTGGCGGGGGGGTGCACTGTTTTTCTTTGTAGGGATACTGAAGGGTCTTATTGCCTAGCAGCCTCCATCAGTGTCCCAGCCACATGCTCGGCTCTCTGGGTTTCTCCAACTGACTCTGAGGACATATGAAATGCAGCCACACTCCAGCCCTCTCCTTGCAGGGGACCAAGGTCCTTCCTGGGAAAGACGGTGTGACAGAGGGGCCTCACAGTGACAAGCTAGAGGACTGAGCAGCAGTCCCTGTGGAGTGTGATGGGAAAGAGGGCCCCTCTTAACTCCCACCCCATCCCGCCCCGTGGAGGGATGCCGAGAAGAGGAAGGCAGGGTGGGAGGGCCCCCTGCGTCACTTAGGGGATGACACGCAGAGACAAAGAGCACCATTAAGAGGAGGATGATAGAAACGACCACACGGATGATGACAATTTTTTGTGTGGTGGTGGTGGAGGTGGGTGGGATGGGTTTTTAATCTAATTTTCCTGGTGGCTGTCTGTGGCTAGTTTTATCTTTAGCAACCTACGCCACCATTACTGGAAGTAGAAAATTCCCTGCTTGCATTTTAAGCGTAATTGTTCTCCTTTTAGCTTAAAAATGCTCATTGTCTGCTTCATAGAAGTAGATGGGTCTGGAAATGCACATAATTGCTGATGGGGCAAAGCTGGTTTCTCAAAATCTCTCACTTAAGGCTCAAACAAGCTCTCACTGAGTACTTTGCATTTTGAAATCAACAGGTGTCCTTGGTGAGGAATGAGAATGGATGAAAGACCACCAGGATGGTTTATTTTCATCTTTAATGGCCTGATTGTTCAGCATTTTTAAACTGCCATTAATTTCAATGCCAGTAATTCTTGATCTCATGTGCCGTACTTGGCCAGGAAGAGGGTAGATCACTGAAAACCACAAATAACCCAATACCTCTTTTTGGCCATTAGTTTTAAGCTTTCTCTCTGAATATTTATTTTTTTAACCGGAGATCTGACTTCACATAAACATTTTTTATGTTCAAGGGGACACATGGACACAAAAGAAAGTCCCAAAGATGAAAGAGAGAGTAAAAGTGTAAAGGCAGGGACCCTAAAACATCTACAAATGAAAAAATATCTCCAGTGCAAAGGAGACTTTTTAAGTGGTTCTATCTATCAGGTAGTTAAGATATATTTTTAATATAACAACAGCCCTGTGAGGAAGACATTATATCCCTTTACACATTAGAAAACAAAGCCACTGAGATTAAGAAATTTGTTCAGACACATCCAACCAGTGGGTGGAATTTCTAGGTAAAACACGGCAAACAACTACATCCTATTATTAATGGACAGATTACAACTTTTTTTAAAATTCCAGGTGAAAAAAAGAAGTCACCAAGAATATCCACCATTGTTTGGAGAAGATAAAAAAGTCAGTCTTTGAAGTTTTAGTTATTTTTGCATGTATTATTTTCATCAACATTTTTATTGAGATAATTTTATGTTCACATTCAGTTAGAAGAAGTAAATCTGTAATAGCGAGATGTCCAATTTCCCAGGACCTGTTTTCCTCCAATGGTAGCATCTTGCAAAACTATCTCCAATGTAACTTGTCAGATGGGCACTAGACTTACCCGAATGATCACTTCTCAGTTATATTGTACACCTGAAACTGATATAATAATATGCCAACTGTAATTGAAAAATAGAAAACATTTTAAACTATATTACATCCCAGCCAGGTTGATGGCATCTGTACAATCCACCAACCTTGTTCATATTTCTCCAGCTTTACTTGTATTCATTTGTACATGTGTGTGTATATTTAGTTCTGTACACTTTTATCGCACATGTAAGTACATGTACCCACAACCACCAATTCAGGTGCAGAGGGTCCCAGCACCACAAGGGTCCCACGTGGGATTCTTTTATGACCACACCCACCTGCCTTCCACTCTCCCTCCCAGGTCCCCAACCCCTGGTAACCACGAATCTGTTCTCCCTCAGATTTTGTCATTTCAACCCTGACACAAGTGAACTCATAGAGTGTATAATCTCTTGGTATTGGCTTTTCCCAGCATAACTTCCTAGAGATTCATCTTAGCTGTCCTATGTGACAATAGTTCACTCCTCTGTAATGCTGAGCAGTCTCCCGTGTCTTGGATGTACCAGTTTGGTTCGCCATTCACCCACTGAAGAACACTAAGGCCAGCTTCCAAGTTTTGACTTCTTTAGTAAAACTACCACAGACATCTGTGTACAGGTTTTGTATAAATATCAGTTTTCATTTTTCTGGAATATATGCCCAATAGTGTATTTGCTAGGCCATATGGTAACTGCATATTTAGTTTTGAAAAATAAAACGAAACTGCCCAGCTGTGCCCCAGCGTGGCTCGACCATGTCCCATTCCCGGCAGCAACAAGGGATCTGCTTAGCATTTGTCTCCACACCCAGCACTTGGTGTCGTCGCCATACTTACTGCAGCCCCTCAGGGCGGTGTGTCGTGATGTTTCATTGCGGTTTTCATGTGCATTTCCCGCATGGCTCATGACGCTGCTTGTTTTCTCATACTCTTTGCCCTTGTTTTAATTCTTCTATTTAGCACTGAGATTTACATTGTTATTGGTTCAAAGAATTAAAAAACAACTTGATTTTTAAAGTCTGTCCTCATATTTTCTCATCTTTTGAGACTCCAGTTCTTCTTGACTAAATTTCTCATCCAAAATCCGGCAGACCATCACTAAATCTCCTTACTCAGGACTGTCTTATTGTAAAGATGCTGAAATGGATATTGCATTTATAAACTTCTTCGGATAACCTTTTGATATGAAAAGTTCAAACATATACTAAAGTGAATAGTATAGTGAACCTCCATGTGCCCACTGCCCTCAGCTTCAATGATTACCAAAGTTTTGCCAATATCTTCATTGATCTTTCTCAACTTTTGTTATTATTATTTGCCAGAATATTTTTAAGAAATCCCTATATCATATAACTCTACCCATGAATAAATACTTTTTAAAAGATTCTTTATCTGTTTTTAGAGAGAGGGGCAGGGAGAGAAACATCAAGGTGTGGTTGCCTCTCGTGCGCCCCCAACTGGGGACCTGACCCACAACCCAGGCATGTGCCCTGACTGGGAATCGAACCGGTGACCCTTTGTTTGCAGGCTGGCCCTCAGCCCACTGAGCCACACCAGCAGGGTGGAATTAATACCCGTCTTGACAAGGTCAAGTCATGAAATTGTCTAAACTGGAAGATATAAATTGATTGTGGAGCAAAGGTTCAAAAATGCTTCTTTTTATATTATTGAAAAAAAAAACAGTGCTTGTAGAACATGCTCTATTAGGCAGGTATACTTCTTAGAATGTTTACTGAATTATTTTGAACAGAATTACTCTCTTTCTGGTCTACATGCCACTGTACATGTGGACAGAATTACCTTTAGTGCCTTGGTCTTGATAAAATGAGAGATATTCCATGATTTTAAAAAATGTATAAGATAAACACATGGATTGACTCTATGGGACAGTTGTTTTTCTGACTTGAAGCCTTCAATTTTTTCCTTCCACCATAAGAAATGACTTTTCTGTCTATGCCTGAGTCAACTTTCGTAAACACGTCCAGTTCTGCCATCAGCTTAGATGTCTTTGAAGCCACTCTGCTTCTCTGTGATCCTACAGATGACAAGGAGGTCATGTCACAAGGGCTTCTTTTTCTCAAAGCACAGCTGGCTCAGTCAGCAAGTCTCCCTGCTGTATGTCCTGAGTCACCGCAGTATCTCTATCACCCCCTTCAGGACTGGCTGCATCTGTGTAACATCTTTCCACAGTGAAACTTCCGCGATCAAATGGCAGCAGCCACGGAGGGGCTTGCCCCTTGCTCCGGACCAGGACTGCTCCGCTTCATATCCTTTCAATAACACTGCCTCACTGAAACTTCAGATTTCCTCAAACCAAGCCTGAGATGGTTGATTTTGGTCCTCCACCCGGTCCGTGGCATTGTTTACAGCAGAATTCCTTTTGATTTTGTTCAGATCATAATAAATCATAAATTACTTGATTTCCCCATTGTTTTGTTTTGTTGGTTTTTGATTGTTGAGTCATTGAAGCCTCTTTTTTCTAAATATGTTACCCATTTTATTGAATAACCTGTGGTCCATTTTGAAAATGTGAACAAAGGCAAGTGTGATATCTAATGTCAAGAACATCTGAAGAGTCCCTCATGGCACATACTTTCCTTCACACACACAAAAAAAAAACACCTCAGCACAATTATGAGTTTACTCTTAAGTGCATTATTTGATTAAGAGCTATTTGTCTCTACTCTATGTCCTCAGCACTGAGCACAAAGCTGGCTCATAGCAGGTACTCATGTTGGCTCTTAATTTAGTCCTTTTCGGCTCCAAGCCCACACTTCCCTGCCTGCTCCATTATAACAGAGACGGGCCCCACAAATGGGCCCCACAAATGGGCCGTGGCCCCCTGGCAGGATGCTGAGCATTGTCAGAAGAAGGTGCTGGAGAGACAGTGGAGGAGGAGGAAGTTTCTCCTCCTGGTCTGGTATTGCTCTCTCGTAAGGATGCTGCAGCTCACAGTCTCTCCATTGTCTGGCCCCAGCACCACACACAGCTTCTGTAGCATCCAGAAAACACGGCACAGTCGGCTTTTGCAGGTCCTGCCTCCTGCAGTGTGTGGTGGTGGCCGGGGGTCCAGCACTAGCTGCTCTCCCCCCACTCCCCCCCACCCAGACAGCCTTGCAGTGCACACCGCACCTGAGACACCTCCCTGTGACCGCCTCCCTGGCTTCTGTTCAGGTGGCTCTGTAACCACTTCTGAAGTATGGTTCTTCCCCCTGGGGGCAGTGTCCTCTGGCACCTCAGAGGCAGATTTTTGGCAAGTTTTGCTGGCACGGAACCACAGTGACTGCTCTGCGATCCGGCAAGCCCCATCTGGGTGTGTCTCAGGCTTGGGGGCCCCTCCCTTGGCTGCTCTATCTCCACACTAAGGGTATGGCTGGTCCTCGTATCCACTCTCCATGTGTCATTTCCAGTTCTCTTGTTTTCTTACTTTCCAATTCCTCACCACTCCAACCCCATTAGAGTAATTCTTTATATCAAGTTTTTCCTGTTTGTCTTATCTGCAGTTTCTGTCTCCTAATTGGACCCTGACTGGAGAGAGAACCTAAATGATTACTGGCATACCAGCAAATCAGTTTCGTGTTTGATATTATTTGCAGTTACCAATGTGAAAGGAAAAACTGAATTTGTATGAAAATGATCTTGCACCACTGCCTTGTAGTTCATTAAGTCATCCACACTTTAATTCATTCACTCTTTAATCAAAATTTATTGAGCAACTAGTTTACCAAGCATACACTAATAGACTTCTTGGGATAATGAGAAAGCTGATAAATCCACAGAGAATCCAGATGATCAAGCCAGTATCAATTTCCTTGAATATCAGCTTTCAGGAATATTAGACTACAAGCGTGCCTGAAAACCAATTACACAACACTCCTGCCCCTCTCCTTCCCTCAACTCCTACCAGTGGATGAATGAATGAATGAATAGGTAGGTAGGTCAATTCCTGTTCTTTACAATCATTTTCAGTTCATGCTGTCTAAATTACATCTTACCCTCATGTTCGTCCTCTTTGCTTTTAAACCTAGGGCACTCTTTATTAGATACACGAGGTCTGTCCAGAAAAAGTCCAGCCATTGTTACTATAACAAGAATGGTTTGTGTGACATTGGTGTAACCTGGAAGCCAAGAGGAGTGGACTGGAGTCTGCCCCATGAACAATGCTGACTTCACTGCACTAGTCAGTGGGGGCGGTAGACGCTGTTGAGTGAGCACGTGTGCTGTGTGGCCGTCACACTCGAATGACTGAGTACAGCAAGGAATCTGCACCAAATTTTTTGTTAAGCTTGAACATTCCTCCACAGAAACTATTCAGATGATTCAAAAGTCTTCTGGGGACGGTGCAACGAGTGCGGCACAAATAAAAGTGTAGCACAAACACTTCAAACATGGTTGAGGATCTGTTGAAACTGCTCACACTGTGCAATTGGCAGAACACGTGAGGAAGTTGAACGTGTGTGGGCTGCAACCAACAAAGATTGGCAGCTGGCAAGTGCGAGAACTAGAAGCTGATCCAGGTATCCCAAAATCTACTGTATCTGAGATTTTGATACAAGATCTTGCAAGGCTTAAAGTGTGTCATGGCAAAATTAGTTCCATGGCTTCCGCTACCAGAGCAGAAGGAACATTGTGCTGCAGTTGCTAATGACTTGATTCAAACCGCTACCAATGAACCAGACTTCCTCAGGAAGGCCATAACTGGGGATGAATCGCGGGAGAACTGTGTGAGGCCCCCAGGTACCTACTTTAAACAGGACGGAGGCATCACTGTCCTGTGTGCAACGTTTCTGGTATCTTGTATCTCTTCGATACCTGTCTTGGGGGTAGAAGCAAGAGAGGGAGGTGGGGATGGCTGGGGTTGGGGGGTTGTGATGGCGGGAAAATGCAGACAACTCTAATTGAACAATAAAATAATTTTAAAAAATAAAAAATGTCTATTTTTCATAGTGCATGGCTGGATACTTTATGGACAGACCTTCATATATAACAGTTTTTTAAGTTCTTATTAAGTCATTTCTTTAACTTCTCCCCTGCAAGTTTAATATTCCATGTATTTTATTCTTTCTCCATAGTTTTATTCATTTTAATTGTTTTCTCTCTTCTTGAGCTTTCTCCAAGTTGGTCACATGTGTCTCAGTCAGTTCAAGCTGCTGTAACAAATACCATAGACTGGGATGCTTAAATGTGAAACGTTTATTTCTCACAGTTCTGGAGGCATGGAAGTCCAAGATCAAGTTGCAGACAAATTCAGTATCTGGCAAAGGTCTCTTCCTTCGTTTGTAGATGGCCTCCTTCTTGCTGTATCTTCACATGGCAGAGAGAGAAGGCACTTAAACCGGTACTAATTTCACCATGGCGACTCCATCCTCCTGGCCTCATCTAAACCTCATTATCTCCCAAAAGCCCCACCTCTAAATTCCATGACAACAGGGATTCCAGTTTCAACAAAGGGGGGAGGGGCACAAATATTGACTCCAGAGCCACATCCATCCTAAACAGCATTGCTCTCTCTCTGACGATCTCATGTCGAGTTCGATACTACTAACATAACAGAAATGCCATTGCAAATGCTTTGGTCTTCTAAAAAATTTGTTTATGTAGATTTCCACCTTTCAGGTAAACGTGTGTATACCAAAGATAGAAACTGTGTACATACAGAAGACAGGAGTTAGGGGGAGAAAGATAGTAGGATGTCGTGACGGCACCGGAAGGCAAGTGTTGATGGAAAGATTATATAATAAGCACTCGGACTGCTTGGACAAACAGTTTTAAAGAACAGTTTGCATACACGCTAATATAATTATCAACTCTGTCCTATCCATAAAGCAGGTTTCTAAGGGTATGGTTCTATGAAAACACTTCTGTACATACTTGAAATTTATAACAATGTGTTTCTTTAGAATATCCTTCATTCAGACATTATACTAATTCAGAGAGGCCTTAGAGGACCTCCTCCTGTTCATCGATTCTACAGTGAACAATTTCCCCCATTGTCTCAGCTCTGAAGGAGTGATGCAGCCCACATATGATGGCCTTGGATTCTTCTACTCTGGCCGCCCTGCTGCTCCAGGGGAGCGGGCATCGCCATTCCCGCCCACTCATTGGACCTGGCCCCCACCCCAACCTGTCCCTTGGACACCTTGAACCCTCTTCTCGTTGGGAAGCCCCTGGACTGTAACATGCACCAACTTTAAGACAGGTAGATTTCCTTGGGCTATCAACTGCTTTTGACATCCATCAGCTGAATAAAACATCTATTATTGATGTTTTTGTTTTAAATAGAAAAAGGGAATACTAAATAAACTCATCTGAGATTGAGGGAAAGTCTAAAAAATCTTAATATGTATACAATAAAATTTGTAACTGATAAAAAAGCAAAGAAAGGTGCATTTTAAAATTGATGGTGTTTTTGGACATACAGACCAATGAAATAGAATAGAGAGCCCAGAAATAAACCCACACATATGTGGTCAACGGGTCTTCAACACGGCTGCTGAGAACATACAATGGAAAAAGAAAAATCCCTTCAATAGATGATGGGAAAACTGGGTGTCTGCGTGCCAAAGAATGAAATTAGACCCTCATCTCACACCATACATAAAAATAACGCAAATGGATTAATGATTTAAACATACAGCCTAAATCTATAAAACTCCTAGAAGAAAACAAGGAGGAAAACTTCTGAACATTGGTCTTCTCGACAATAAATTTTTGGATATGACACCAAAAGCACAGGCAACAAAAGCATATATATCTGCACACACATACATGGAACTCCTGCAACTCAACAGCAAAAACTTAAATAACCCAATTTCAAAGTGGGCAAAGACTTTGAATAGAACAGTTTCCTGAAAACATACAAATGGCCAACAGGTATATGAAAGGATGTTCATCATCACTAACCATTAAGAAAATGCAAATCAAATCCACAATAAAGTATCACCTCACATTTATGAGGATAGCTATTATAAAAAAAATAAATAAGCCCCTGGCTGGTGTGGCTCGGTGGATTGAGTGACGGCCTGTGAACCAGAGGGTCGCTGGTTCTATTCCCAGTCAGGGCACATGCCTGGGTTGCAGGCCAGGTCCCCAGTTGCAGGCACTTGAGAGGCAACCACACATTGATGTTTCTCTCCCTCTCTTTCCTCCTCCCTTCCCCTCTCTAGAAATAAAATAAATAAAATATTTTAAAAAGTAAATGTTGACAAGGATGTGAATAAATTGGAACCCTTGAACACTGTTGGTGGGAATGCAAAATGGTGCAGATGCCATTGAAAGTAGTATGAAGGTTACTTAAAAAAATAAAATAAAAATAGAATGACCATATAATCCAGCAATCCTACCATTGGGTGTATATCCAAAAGAAGTAATATTCACAATACCCAAGCTATAGACACAACCTAAATGTCTATCAATGGATAAATGGATAAAGAAAATTTGGTACATAATACAAGCATACTTTCAGTCATAAAATCCTGCCATACGTGCCAACAAGGATGGTTCTAGAGGACATTTACTAAGTGAAAGAAGCCTGTCACAGAAGGACACATTCAGTGTATTTCCACTGACAAGAGCTATCAAAAATGGCCAAATTCATGGAGACTGAGAGCCGAATGGTGGTCACTAGGGGCTGGCGGAGGGGGAAATAAGGAGTTGCCGTTCCATGGAAAAAAAGTTCCAATTACACAAGAGGAGGTTCTAGAAATCTTCTATATTACACTGCACCCATAGGTAACAATACTGTATTTATTAAGAGCATAAATTTCATTTTAAATGTTGTTAGTATAATAAAAAAAATTAGTCTTATATTCAAAGAAATATAAAAGTAACAGTTAAATGTTCTCATCCGTTCTATGTCTTGTTGACCGTAATGCCTTCCCACCCCTAGACCCACCCCCACAGGCTCCCCCGTGACAGTTTTCTCCTGTCCTCGGACCCACGTTCTCTGGCGAAGGGACGGCACTAGACCTCACTGAGTGGTACTCTCTCCATGTCACCAACAACCCGCATCTGTAGGTTGTCAACATCAACCTTATCTCCAGGATCGGAAGAATGAGGCTGAGCCCCAGTCCTGACTTTGAACATAGGTAAACTTTACGCCAATGAAACCAAACTGCAGACAGGTTCATCACAAAGACAGCACAGTGTCACCAGCCTCTCTGCTTGTCAGTGGAGTGTGGTTCCCTGTGGTCCATGACTCGGGCCTTCCATCTGAGCAAAGCCAGGACCTGCTAGTCTTCCACAGGGGCATTTTGCCTGGTGGGCACCGTCAGCCTTTTGGTTTTGACAAACGCCCATGTCCTTACCAACTAGGCTGTGCACAAGAGCTGTGTGGACAGGAACCAAACTTCAAGACGTGTCCCATTAGGTTTTGCAGGTTTTGGACTCTGTATTACAGCTTACCAGACAGCAACAAATCCAGTTCTATTCTCAACTGCCCTGGCAAAATCCAACATTACCCCTGAAAGGCTAATTTGATTAAAGAATTGATGGACATTACTTCTCTCAGACTAATGAAGTTCATTTTAATGGCAATAATAACAACGGCCCTCCCTGGCAGGTTATTGTGAGAAGGGAATAAGACAGCTAGCACATTTTAGAGGTTTTGTAAATCATAAAAGGCTAAACAGTCGGTGCAAATCCTACTCCATAGCTGCAGCCTCCACACTCCACCTCTTGCTTCTTCCTCTTTGCTTTCCTTGCTCCTCCTCAGAGGTCTTCCCTCGTTGTGCAGCTGAGGGAAACCCTCAGACCCAGCCAGCAGCATATTTCAACCAGTGAACTGATTCAACGAACATATTTGGAAACCTACCAAGAGCAAATCGTGGAGTTGCTGTGCTAATACAAGATGCTGCAACACACACGCTGCACCCTCCGTTCTGAAGTGAGGCCGCTATGCATACATTCGGAAATAGCTGGTTGAGAATGAGTTAGAAAACTCAAAATCTTACACTGAGCACATAGAAGTGCTGGGAATTTGAGGAACGTGGTGAAGGCCAAGGGGTGGGGGCGGGGGCTGGGTGGAGGGGAGCAAAGAGGGGCAATGGGCACATCTGTAATAGTGTCAGCAATCAAGAAAAGAATTTACAAAAATAATCATTAAAAAACAGAAAAGGAGAATTTCTGAGATTTAAAGAGAGCTATTGGGCACTTGAACTCCAAGAAGGCAAAGTGGAAGATGCTATCTCCCATTCCCAAATTTCCTCTTGAAAATGTAAAGGGTAAGAAACAGAATGGCTACAAATGAGCGAACGGCACAAAAATGATGACACTGGGCAGCCGGGATACCACGCTTCCATGGAAACAGGAGAGTTTTCTATGGACCCGCTGTGGGTCAGGCCACAAGAGTCAGGACAGTCGCCTGCGGTCGTTCCCAAGTAAGCGATCCAGAGTAGCACCTGTTAAAGGTAATAATGACCATGGTAATCAAACATATTTAACTCCACAACCAAGCATCTTTTTTGTTTGACCGTGGCTTTGAGGAAATGAACTGTTTCATCAGTTAATTCCCTGGATCAGTGTAGTTACCACTCTCATAGGGCTTGCTGTGTGGCCCACAGAGGGAGGCATCTTCGAATGTCTTTAGTCAGACACAGATGACATTTATGGAACCGGGAGACATCAGGCATGTCACACAGACATGCATTCAGAATACATCACATTTATGCTCAAACTCACTTTGATACTCAGTATATCTTCGGTGGGAAGGCAATGGAGACACTGAGAAATAAAAAGACAGGAACAATGGACAATTCTGGCCCAAGGCATCACTGGGGTGCCACATCTTTAAAAAGATCTACCAGTATTTTGTAACCAGATGTATTAACTACATCTTAGAAAACTGTTGTAGAAAACAGTATACACTCCCCATTTTAAAGATGAAGAATCTGAAAATAGAGGTAAGAAACTCAAAATCATACCCTGTGAGGAAAGGAGGGTGAGTGGAAAGAAACCCATCCATCGAATAAATCTCCGCTATACTCCCACGGGAATAACTCTGAGTTGTGCTTACTACGCTGAAGTTGGAAGAAAGCCCTGCCCGCAAACTTGCTGCCCACCCGGTCTTACTGTGCTCTCTGGCCCCAGGAGTGAGCACCTTTGCTCATGTTCTGCCTGACTTCTACAGGAGATCAGATCCTTCCCGGGACTCGAGAATTACAAAAGTTGAGTTCACACTCTGGTTGTAAGAGACAAAGACCCAGCTCAGGGACATGCACAGGCTCACGTACAGCACAGCTGGAGGGAGGGGGGTCACAGGCACATCCAGACCCGGGACGCTCCCTCCCTGCAGCTCAGGGACCTTGTGTTTCAGTCTCTTTCCCTCGCACCGGAGCTCAGCTGGCAGAGTGTGTGCTGGAACCAGGGGCAGCAAGGGGGGCAGGGGTGTTGGGATCAGCTTAGTGACCAGAAAGGAGTAGGAAATTGGCTTCTCTCTCATTTGCGGTTTTTATACGTGGGAGAAACCACCTGGCCCGCACATCCTGGGTCACAGACCCGCGGGGATGAGCACTGTAGACAGAGGAGAGCTGCCAAAACGGCACGTCCTGGGCACACACACAGTCCTCGGCCAGGGCGAGTCTCTTACAGGGCAGGGAAGGGTAAACCGGCTGCTGCGCAGACTAGCACCGGAGCCAGCTCCAAATGCAAGCACACTCAACATACCACCAAGAAACTAACCTGGATGTGTACCACAAAGAAATGTTAGATAAAAGCAAAAAATACATTAACACCTGAAGCCTGGGATAATCAATTTTTATAGACAAATGATTGGTTCTGATAAGGAGTGAGGCGCAGAATTCACTTAGGTAAACATTTCATTTGATTTTCATGAAGGACAATATCTTTTTTTTTTTTTTTTTAAGAAAAGCAGCAACTTGATTAGCAGCAGGAAAGTGAGCTGACTTTTGTTGTTGGCCATTCTACTAATTTCTGTGGCATTATTCCCACGTGCAGTCACACCACGCCCAGTGAGGAAAAGGACATCACACGAATCTACAGCAATTTGGAATATTTATTGCATTTCTTATTTATCCATGGTACTCTTTAATCAGGAATATAAGGACATCTACTTAGGTTTTGCCAAAGCTGGGAACATTCTCAGAAATACATTATCTTAAAGCAACAGGCTGGAATAATAAGCGAGTAAGTTTACAAATATAGCAACCATCAGTAACATACGTTTTTTCCAATTATAACTCTGGCACAGATATACATCATTCTCTAGACCCCACAAATTCTAAAAAGAGCCCATTTCATCGTCCTGGGAGAGTATGCTTTCAACCAGGAAGCCAGTGGAAGAGACTATTTTATATATGGAGTGTGCTTCTTAAAAAAAAAAAAAAAAAAAGGCCTCTCTCCTCCCTCTGGTTCCCTGCATGACACAGTGGCTGTATTTGAAGGGAAAAGGAGTTTTGATGACAACCATCACTGGAAGACATGCATATGTCCCGGCACCTGGTGCCGGGTTGTCACTGCCCTCGGCCAGGCCTGCCGCCGCCCAGAGAACAGGCCTGGCCTGTCTTCAGGCTGCCTGGGCTTTTCGCCCGTTTGACACCAGGATGCTTGGTCACCCCTGGGAAACGTCTGGTACGGAGGAGACCTCTGGGAAGAAGTTCCTTACAAAACCGAATCCACAATGTTTTCTTCCTACCAATGAAACTGTGCTCACCGCTCTTCAAAGCCTGGGTTTGCTCATCCTTATACACCATACTTGGACAGAGTTGAATTAGAAGGACTTTGTTCAAGGAAGTAACCTGGTCAGAAGAAAGAACATTGTTCTGTAGAAAAAGGCGTTCAATATTTAGAAACTCTTCTGACCACAAATAAGAAGCTTGAAAAGAATTTTTAAAAAAGAAAGAAAAAAACCTTGTGTGTTCACTGTGACTGTGGATTCATGATACATTATCCGACAGTCCTCTTGGCCGAAGAGCAGGTTTGTTCGAGTAGCCCGCTGGCCCTCAGCAACACAGCTAAAGGCTCCGAAGGGCCGTCTGGGTACGTACGAATACTGCGCTGATGCAAAATGAGGACGCTGACCAGACCCACAGGGATTCGGCGAAGCACAGATGGTGGGTGGCTGGGTGAGTAGATTGGTTGGTTAGAAAAGGCAACCTTTGGCAGATGTCAGCACCAACGGGCCCTGCACCGTCAGCCTTTCCCATGAACCAGTTACCTGCTCCCACACAGCGATGTTCCCGCTTTCCTTCGGAGGCGTCTGTTTAGTGACAGAGGGTAGGAGGAGAGAGGTGCTCTGGGACAACCATGCAATCGACAGCCAGAGGCTCCAAGAGAACAGTCAGAGGAGACCGAAGGGAAAACAGCACTTCTCCGAGTCAAAATTCCCATAGTTGTCTCTCTGGACTGGCACGGTGCCGCCCCGGGTATTCCCGGGGCAGTCATTTTCTCCTCATTCTTTTCTTCACCATTTCTTTCAGAGGGAAAGTACGTCAGTGAAACTCTTCCTACGGACCCATCTTGATGCCAACGGCACACAACTCGGTGTAGGTACCACAGAAGATGGAGAAAAGTCCAATGTGAGCACCAGTTGTAAAGACATCCTTCTCAGCACTTATAAAACAAGTAAGATAATCATATTTTTTCTTTTTGTTTTTCAGTAAAATGTCATAGCACGCTTGAGAAAACAGGCTGCATGAAGGGTAAAATGCTAAAAAATCTAGTCAAAAACTGTTTGTTCCATACAAATATGATTACTGATGACCTTTCCATGGAATCCTATCTGGTTACAACGCAAAACACAGAGCCTGGGACAAATGTTTACTCCGTAGTTCAGGCTGTGATCTGCTGCATTGGCTTGAGTTTTGGTGAAACCTGGTAAAAGAGAAAAAAATAACCAGATCATGAAAAACCTCATGGTATAAACCTCTTTCCTTTCAATTTCCAAACATGAAGGACACAGGAACGAACAGCCTTCCCATGAACATCGCCTGGCATTTCCTCATTTCCTTCCACTCTGAACAGGGACGGAGAACTCCTTTCCTGCTCGCATTTCCTGTATTCAGTAGTTCTTAACGTTCCTCCATAATAGTTCCTAAATTAAGGGTCATTAAGATGGAGACAAGGAGGTGGAGGAGGAGCAGAGGGAGACGAAGGGGCCACAGAACCAAGCTCTCTGATAAACAGGTCACTGAGCTCTGAGGTTAATGCCTCTGAGACCCAACTCCAGGCAGACATGAAGGCACATGGGCCAAATTCCTCAAAATAGGTCCAGTGAATTCAGCCTTGTTAAGAGACACTTAACGTAGTCTTTAGATTCACTAGATACATAGAAGGTGGGGCCAAGTAGGTTTGCAGTTGTTTGTATGGAAAATAGTAAATGATAATACAAGAACAAACTCTGTGTTTCGTGTGGTCACAACCGCAAACCTGCTTTGCCCCACCCTGTGTTAATGAAGAGATGTATGGTTGAGGACAAAGTTTCATTAAAATTTCATAATCAGAATGGAAATGATATAAAGGCAGTAAAAAGATTCCAAGTCATTACAAAAAGGAGGTAACAGCATTAAAAATATTAAATGTTGACTATATTTATGTTCAATGTATGGATCGGCAAATGCATTCCTAGGAGTCTTGAAACGGAGAAATACAAGCACATATCTACAGTTAATGGTGGAAGGAGAAACCTGAGTGTAAGTGGTCTGTCTTCCTTTTCACAGATCTTTCAAGGTGTTATGCCAGATGCAGATTTCTTCATTCAACCTGGCAAATATCCACCAAGTCCTACTAAGTAACAGTCCCCAGGGAATGCACAGTAAAAAGTATTTAAATTTAGGTGATTTTTTCAGCCCTTCAAACATGTAGCAATTCAAGTGCGCCTAACTAGTGAAGACCTAAGAAAGAAGATGCCTACCAAGAAGGGCTCCTGGTAGCTCACTGGGCTCAAACCAAAACCAAACACAAACAGACAAACCCCCAGAGCCTAGCAGCCACTTCTACACAGGAGGCTGTCACATAAACGCACGTCAGGGCAAAGCCTGCACTGAACTACCCGCCTCTGCACTGAACTGCCTGCCCTCTCTGTGTTTCTGCCCTCCGGCCAGCCTTTCTGAAGGGGTTCCTGGAGCCCTACTTCAACCAGTAGGACTGAGTCTTTCCCCACCCAATGCAAGCTGTGCAGCTTCAACCAACCAGAGTGGCTCTATTCTGGCCAATCAGGACAACGTCTTTTGGACCAATGAAACTGCAATGATTTGGAGTCTTCATCTGCATGAGGACAGACCAATCAGGGACCAGGAACAGGGTCTTCTGGCCACATAAGCTGGCTCCCCTCTGGCTCTGGGAGCGCACTTTCCCTTTCCACTGAGGACTGGGTTTCAGTGGTTGAGCTGAAACACTGGAGATGTCCTGCCAGAGCAGAGCGGAGCAGACCAGCGCAGGCCAGAGCAGATGGCACAGAATGGAGCAGAGCAGAGCGGAGCAGACCAGCACAACACAGAGCAGACCGGCAAGGAGCAGAGCAGAGCAGAGATGTCTGGCCAGAGAGGGGCCTGGCTCCAGGGCCGCCTCAGCGCCCTACAGTGTCACAGCTGAGCTGTTTTACACTGAATAAAGTTTCCTTCTTCACCACACCCCCAAGTTGGGGATTCCTGTTGGCGCTGAATTGGGGCCAACAACCATCGACCATCGGCTGACACTAGCATTTTGCCTTCCAGAATAAACAGCTAATAGTTCGTTAAATGAATGAACAAATGATGAAGTGAGTGAGATAAGCTTCAATGAACTGGAAGAAGGTTTCTAACAGAGGTGGTCAGTGTTAAAAATATTTTTAGGTCATTTATACATTTTTTTCTGTATTAACTCTTCACAATGACAGGAGTTAATACCCCCTTTTCTATGTTCCTACTAAAAGAATGGCATGGCCAAATAAAAAGGACCAGTGTGCCTTGGTATAGAGCTGAAAATAAATTAGAGCTTATTCAGACCTGCCAGTGCCAAGAATAGATGTAGAATAATAGACAAAATATTAGATGTATAATAAATAGACAAAAGTCTCAGCTCAGAACTTCAACTCTCTCAAAAAGAATAAAAGACCTATGGACTCAGTATTTAGAAAGTGTGTCTCATAAACCATCCATTTTCTTTTTAAACAACAGAGCATCTGTGGAAATAATTTAATGAAATAAAACTCTGCTTTTTCAAAAATAGATAATTTCTAATGGAGTCCTACAGAATTTCCTTTAAAATGAAATGGCATCTGCCCTGGCTGGTGTGGCTCAGTGGATTGAGCGCCGGCCTGTGAACCGGAAGGTCCCGGATTCGATTCCCAGGCAGGGCACATGCCTGGATTGTGGGCCAGGTACCCAGTAGCAGGTACACGAGAGGTGACCAATCGGTGTTTCTCTCCTTCTCTCCCTCCCGTCCCCTTGGTCTAAAAGTAAATAATTAAAATATATTTTTTTTAAAGAAAGAAAATGTAAAAGGAAATGACACCTTACTTTCCTAAATTAAACATCTGATCCTTCTTCTTGTCATGTTGGCCCTATTTTGAGCTCTTAATATCATTTATATCCTCGATGTGGAAACTGAGTTTTATCAAAAGGTGAAGCTTGACATGGACTGAACTGGCCCCTGTGTGTTTTAATGAAAAACATCTACTAAGCCACCATTTTTTATCTGCTCTCTTACAGTCTCGTCAACACTGAGAACTCATGCAAGCTGAAGCAGATTATCCTGCCGAGGTGATCTACAGGCCAAGCACACACCTATGGGATGTAAGCGGAAAAGATAAGCCAGTGATTTGTCTTCCCAGTCGTCCACGGAAACCCCGAGAGCATACTGTCTAATTCTGGTATAATGCCAGTTCCTCAATAGTTATTGAGAGTATAAATTTATTCAACTTGGCAAAGAATGTCTGCAGCTGGCTTCTTTCAGATTCCATAGCAAACATAAAAATAAGTAGTGTTCTTAATGTTTTTGCCACTGGTGGTTTTAGGTATATTTCTGCCTGGAGAATAAGACTGAGACCCTTGGGAGTCGTCACTGTACCAATTTGTTCTGTTTTATTGACCTTTCATGGCCTTCCGTAGGGAGCACAGGCTGTTCTGCTCTCAGCCACAGGGAAAGAAGCTCGGAAGGAAAGGCTTACCTCTGTGTAGAAAGCCTATGGTTTTCCAAGGCTGCCCAGAACCAGGGGCTGAGGTCTCGTCCCCCTGCAGAGTTCACATCTGGAGAGCCTGCTGTGGCTGTCCTCCAAGGTCTCACCCCCCACCCCAGCCTTTACACAACAGGAATATTTCCACCTCTCCCTGCCCAGCTCCTTTTCACCTCTCTCCATAGACTCAGAACTCAACCACCAAGAAACACAGAGGAAAGTCCCTTTCTTTGTAACAACTGCGTTTTGAAGGAGAGTAATCATATGGAACAAGCTCTCAGCCCGTTATAAGCTGGCTTCTCTTGCTGTGAACTACTCTTGCCCAGAATAGTATTTCGAAGTGTGGTGAAGGTTCCAGAAATATAGCCGATATCTGCATTTCTGTGACAAAATTTCCACAGCCTCCTTTGGAATTCCAGACATATTCCGTATATGACCCTTGAGAGACTTTCTTACCAATTGAAAAGAAAAATCTCCCTTTCAACTGACACGATATCATGACTATGACTCACCACACATTTATTTGTCTTTAGCAAATTTTTTAAGAAGCTGTTTCCAGTGACAAGTAAAGGTCGCAACCTCCTCCCACATTTTCTGTGGCTGCTGACCACACTGTGGTTGGCACACGGCAAAGCCACAGGAACTCTTTTTGCTAAATGCCCAAATATTTCATTATAACAATTATTTTTTAATACCCAGAAACCACAATTTTGTCATGTCCTATTATGTGACGCTGTCATATTTTTCTTTTTCTTTGAAATTCTCAGTATTTTCTCAATCAGCTTATAGCCACATTCTGTATACGTGGCCATTCATTTGCCCATATTCACAGGTGTAAGGGACTTTTATCAACACATTTTCACAATTGCTTTGACCTAAGTTTTTACCTTTCCTCTTTATTGCCCAACAACCTGGGTGTTTCCTTCCAGAATATTCACTTTCAGTTATACAGTGAAGGTTGAGCAGGCTTTGTGTCAAGCAGAAGTCTCGAGTAACTTTTCTATAGTCACACGTGGGGTAAATGCTACAATCACATGGAGTAGCTTGTGAATTATAACACAAAATACCTTCTGAAGGATCAGATAAAGCAATGTTGTGCTCAACGTACTTTTTTAAAATATTTTCCTTAATACTAAATGTATCTCGCTGGTAACCTGGCGATGGAGCAGAACGCTGTATTAGTAGGGGCGCTCCAGTCCCTGCCTCACAGAGAACCGCCCGCTGCCGGGGTGCCGTCTGTCAGGGGCCACCCCGCGGCCACTGGTCATCGGACCCTCCAGAGCTACTTCTTTTGAGGATCCTGGTTCAGCTGGCGCTACACCTTTCATTTCCAGGACAACACTGAAGTACAGATTAACATCTCACCTCAACAGCCTCATCTGAAGGAAACGACATTACATGTCAATGCCAGGCAAGGCGGGGGACGTTGTAATGGGAGGGACCCTCCAGACAGATTTCAATGTACCGAAACATGGAGACAGGCATTTAGAGATGATGACGAAGCAAAGCAGTAAAAACCTATCTTTTTCATTCCTGATTTACCGACACAACTAGAAAAGAAACAGAAATCAATGAGGGCCTTCCTTTGTATATTCTCTGTCAGCAGAAAATGAAACATTCTGTGCATCTCAAATATGCTGCCTGTGGAAGAGGTTAACTCACCCACATGGGGGGAAAAATGAAGAAAAGTTGATTAAGTAAGAATTGTTTTCTTTTATCACGAGACTAAGGAATTCTAAATAGTTAAAGCAGAGACATATCTAATTTTTACCCCCTGAAGTTATGGGAAAAGTAATTAAAGATGCGCACTTTGTGTAAGGTATTGCTGGCAGAGTTCTTTTCTCCAAAGAGAAATTCAGAAAAGGTTAATAGACAAAGACCTTCATACGGTACCAGAAGCAGTTGTATATGGATAATTAATTACGCAGCAAAATTGTTTTTACAGAAATTTGTCATGCACTGATAGGTACCGGCCAAGCATGTAGTACCGAAGGAAGAAATATAGGAAATATATGCATGCTTTATCAAATCAGTTTGGTTAAATTACTTTCTCCAGGATATGCAGCTGCAATGGTTCCCATTATTATAAATATATTTCATTTTAACTAGTAGACCTGTTCTTAAAAAGGTATGTGAGAAGCAAATACTTTTCCTTCACTTTCTTCAGGGACATTTCACCTTTACTTTTGATTAACTTCAAATGGACTGAGCCATCCTCTCAACCCCCATTGGGTAGGTGATTGGTGTTTATAGATAGGCGCTTCTACTAAAGGGCAATTCCGGCACAAATAACACCCCTTTTTATTAAAGTCTTTTATTACAAAATCACAAGCATGTAACTCTGTAACATAACAATATCACACTCAAGTGCACCACATGGCATTTCAGGTGAAATGTTCAAATTAAAGCTATAAATTATTATACCCATATTATTACCTGACCAACCACACTCAAGCAGGCGTTACTTCTGCCAGACCCTGTATATCACAGTATTATTCTCTTTGTTTTACAAAGGGATTTGGAGATTTCTTAAATGGGTGTAGTTACCTACTTTTGTAAGTCAAGAGTTTCTATGCACTAAGCTTTTCTTAGATGTGGGCCACACCTACTTCGTGACTGTCATCTGGTGGTGGTGCCAGAAGCCCAACATTCTAATAACATCCACAGATGGGACAATTAGGCACAGACGCTAATCAGAGAGAATTCATAAGCCACAGACAGGTTTAAAAATAAGGAAGTATCAAGTCTGTGTGCAGCTCACATTTTACAGTTAACCAAGTGCAGCTACAGCTGATCTGTGAGCCAAGAACAGAGCGTGGCAAGGGGCTTGCCAGAGAGCAGCTCTGAGTTCAAGCTCGCTGGACCTTCCGTGTCCAGCCCCTCCTGTGGTTCCACCCCTTCCTGCGCCTGACTCTCGAGCCAAACCCTGGCCCTCCCCCCACCCCGCTCTCATCTGGAAGCCTCTCCCTTCCACGGCCGGTCTCTGCAGAGGTCAACTCCAAAAATGACATCAAATGAACGGTCTGCATCCCATAAACACCCGTTCATCAAGTGGGTGAGGCAGGACAAGCGGCTGGACTTGGTCACAGGAAGCACTTACCGCAAAATCACAGCCAGTGCTCTTTTTTATGTCGTCCACCGTCAGGCCTTCCCAGAGTTCAATCAGAGTCAGCCCTTGCTTGCTGTCCACGTCAAACACGGCCTGCCGGAGTCAAGAACATGGCGATGACAGTTAGTACCACAGTCATCGTTTTATAGCACGCAACAGAAACCGGCTCTCACGTTCTTAAAGGAACGATCAGACCCAGGACAAAAGACTCTGAAAATCAGCCATGAAGCCGTGCCGACCGTAATTACTCCATTTGGGTGAGAAACAAGTGCCGGCTACTTCATTGGCAATTAGCTGGGGAGCACTGGTGAAGCCAGAGTGTAACAAGTGGTGGCTCTGCATGGCGCTCGCCACTGTGATAATCAGTTTTTGTTTTTGTTTTTAAGATTTTGTCTTTAGAAAGAGAGGAAGGGAGGGAAATATCAATGTGTAAGAAAAACATCAATTGGTTGCCTCTTGCACATGCCCCAACTGGGGACCGAACCCACAACCCAAGCATGTGCCCCAACCAGGAATCTAACCAGCGACCTCTCGGTTTGCAGGATGATGCTCTAACCAAGCCGCATGGGTCAGGGCTAGCCAGTATTTTTTAACCTTACTTTACTCTGGTCAGGTCAAATCGTTCTGGTAAACATTTCAATTCGATGATTAGTAGTGATTTGAAGGAAGGAAAGAATAAAGGAAAGTAAGGAGGGAGGAGGCATTTGGAAGGCGAAAGCACAAGGAAAGCTGGTCAGTGCTACTGGGGAAAGAGTTCCAGGAAACAAAAGCTGGTGCTCTGAAGTGGCTACGAGCAACTAAAGAGCTGTCCTGGCCCTGAGAGACCCCTCCCCCAGGCACACCGTCAATACTAAAACATCTCCATATACACTGTAGACACTGAAAGGTCCCCCGTATACACTGTAGACACTGAAACGTCCCCCATATACGCTGTAGACAGTGAAACGTCCCCCGTATACGCTGTAGACACTGAACTGTCCCCCGTATACGCTGTAGACACTGAACTGTCCCCCGTATACGCTGTAGACACTGAAACGTCCCCCGTATACGCTGTAGACACTGAAACGTCCCCCGTATACGCTGTAGACACTGAAACGTCCCCCATATACGCTGTAGACACTGAACCATCCCCCGTATACGCTGTAGACACTAAAACATCCCCCATATACACTGTAAACACTGAAACGTCCCCCATGTATGCTGTAGACACTGAACCATCCCCCATGTACACTGTAGACACTGAAACGTCCCCCATATACACTCTAAATACTAAACCGTCCCCCGTATACGCTGTAGACACTAAAACGCCCCCCACATACACTGTAAAAACACAGAGTTCGGGAGGGCGGCGTAGCAGGGGAACTCGCTCCAGAGTGCCAATCAATGAAGGCGCCTCCGTCCAGGGCGAGAGAAGGCTAACATCCCCCAAACAGCCCCTCACAACGCGCTGGCCGGCGACACACGGCGACGGTGGTGCCGGTGGGCCCGCCTGACGTCTGCAGGTAGACTCAGACTGCTGTGCCTGACTCGGGGCACGTGCTGCCACAGTTCTATGGCAGCTGGAGTAGAAGAGACGGACCCACAAAGTCGCTCCGTGTGACTTCCCACCTCAGACGTCTTCAAAACTTCCTTCTGAAATGGTCACTGGGGCTCTGCTCAGAAACTTCCAGAGGCAGGAGGCTCACCTGCGCCAAGGCAGACTGTCTGCTGCCGGGAAGCTCCAGGCGCTGGGGCCCGGCCCGCTCCCCCGGGCCCCCCAGTGCCGGTCCCCGGCCCCCGGCCCCCGGCCCCGTCTAACAGGCCTGTCCGCTCTCGGTTCTCGGGGCCAGTTTCCGCCGCCTCAGGCGTTACGGTGAGGCTGCCCAGATCCCAGGTCGCTCCTCTCCTACCGCAGGGGACTGACCTTGTGTTCAACAACAACATCGTTTGAGGCTTAAACTCTTTGTTTTCATCTAGCCTGGAAGCCAAACCCTCAACTGTCGTTTTTAAACACGCTCCTGGTGCGGAGGCTGACGGAGCACGTGGCGTACAGAGGGAAGGGCCCCGCTTCAAGCTTTGCTATCTGTAGTGAAGGTAGCTTTGCATCTGAGGAAGGATATCAAAAAAAAATCAAACCAAAAATACACAAAGAAAAGCCCCTCTGCTTCCCAAGGTCGTCATCCAGGACAAATGCAATGACAATCACATTCTCTGCACCTGGCACCTGCCTGGGCCAGAGCAGTGCCCGTACAGAACTGTTCCTTCTCCTGAAGAGCTTCACCCATTGTCACCTGTGTGCCAGCCCCCAAAGCCCCCCCCTTCATGCTTATCTGTCTCCAGTTAATTGCTATTTCTCCCCAGTAACACACTCACATTCTCCATTTGATGCATTCACAGATAACTTAAGTGAATTTGCTGGAAAAGATGGTTTAAGTTAGGAGGAAATATTTCCACAAACTTGCTCTTTGTGTACACATTTTTATGTTTCTAACAAAACCTTTTTATCAGCAGAAATATTTATTTTGAGAAGGAAAAAATGGTCACTTAGGAAGGTCTGCAGGCTGCACTAGGTTATATAATTCCAAATTGACAATTAAAATCTTGTTTAAACGAATCCCTTTTCTTTGCAGGAAAAGTGTCTGGAGCGCTGTTCATGCTGATATGCTTTTCTCTGTACCATGAATAACTGTAAATTTATCAACATGGAACAAATCAGAGAAATAAAGCCTGCGGACTGTGATTTCATACAGGCCAGGGAGCGATTCAGGGAGGAGATAATGGTGGTATCATGGACATACGGTTTCAGTAATGAGGGGCATAAACTTTATAGTAAACTGAGTTACTGCTTTTAAAGAAACTTTTATTAAAATCTTTATCCATCCCTAATTAGCTCTCAAGGTCATGTACTGGAAAGCCAAGCATCTGTTATTTACTTCTGAAATATTTAGGAAGATTCTTATCTAGTGGTATAAAGCAGGAGCAAAAACTTGATTAAAATGGAAATGAAAACCTAAAAGCTATACAATAAATTGCTGAACTGCCAAGGATAATATTTCAGCTGCTCTATTTATTTTGTATA
Organism: Micronycteris hirsuta; assembly: GCA_004026765.1. Lineage (NCBI taxonomy): Eukaryota > Metazoa > Chordata > Mammalia > Chiroptera > Phyllostomidae > Micronycteris > Micronycteris hirsuta. Next base: position 24,966 of record PVJI01003364.1, read on the forward strand.
TGAATAAATTATTTTATTACCACCATAAAAGGCGATAAAGCAGTCAACCACAGCCTGAGCGCGGGGAAGAAGGCCCCTTCCACCACCGCGGCCTGGCAACAGGACACTGGGAAATCAGGGTCACGGCAGCTGCAAAGCCTCCTTCAAATCGCAAACTGACGGAATGCTCCTTGAGACTGAACATGGCGGTCTAGTCCCCATCTGCTGTGGCAGGACTGTCCCCATTCGCTGTCTCAGTGGCAGGGCACTGTCACTCCCTCGGCAAACATTTGTTGCGCACCTGCTGCACAGAGCACAGGGGAAACGTGCCCGCTGCTTTCTCTGAGCTTCCCAAAGTTCCATACCGGTCTGCCTTTCACGTAACTCGGTTTTGCTACAATGTCATCTGCAGTTAAGGCTCCGCTTATCCCCACGTGCTGGTGACTTCCCCAACTTTGTTCCCAAAGAGATTTCTCTTCTGAGCTCCAGATGCACATCTACGGCTCCTGGCCAGGCCTACGTTCCTGGATGTTCAGGATGTGAAGTTGCTCAGGAATATCCACTTGAGAATGTCCGAACGGGTCCTCGTCTTTTCCTGCCCTCCCCTGGGGTCCCCCGGGGTCCCACCTTCTCCTACAGCCCCAACTTCCCTACAGAGACAGCAGGGCCGCCACGCCTCCAGCCAGAAAAGGCAGAAGTCACCTCTGCGTCGCATCCACTTCCTGTTCCTCATCGAGTTAGGTGGAGTTCGCCAGAAAGCCCCGTCTAGGCTGTTTCTGTCCTGGGCTCCAGGACCTTGCCTTTCTGGCCCAGGTCACAGAAGGGGACTTGTCACTCGACTGTCTCCTCTCTTCTCCTCTTACTCTACATGAAAGCTACAGTGCTCTTTCTAAATCACGGACCTAATTAACTGTGTCCCCAGCCACTAAGAATCACGGAAAGGCTCCCAGATACAACCCCAATTTCCAAGCAAGGCCTTCACAGTCCGCCCCAGTCGGGTGTCTTTTGAGCTCTGCTCGGCTCTCCTCAGCGTCAGCCTTCCGCGCCTGGCCACGCCTTCCCTCCACGCTGTTCCACTCACTGTCCCCAAGTGTGTTGTGTTTTCTTAACACCTGGAAGAGCTTCTTTGGTCTTATTCTCACTTAAAAAACTCCTACTTATGTTTCGAGATGCAATCTACCAGTCCTCATCAGGAAAAACAGAGCACATTTCTTCCGCGAGCACCGGCTGGGCCCGGGCAAGCACCACTCGAAGAGTAGAATGAACACAGAGTCATCCTGTGGCAGAGCTCAGAGGTCTGTGCTAAGTTACAGTGAGTCCTGGGGTTCGGCAAAGCACCCAGAAGACTTGGGGTTGGGGGGGGGCAAGGAAGACTTGCGAGAGAAAGAAATTTATAGCTGAGACATCAGGATGAGCAACAACCAGCCAGATGGGTGGGGTGGGAAGAACATTCCGAGGAGAGAGATGGGATGTGCAAAGAAGCACGTGGTGGGGGCACCCAGTGTGGCTGAAGCGGGGGCCGTGTTACAACAGGAAGTAAGAAACTAAAGCTGGAGAAGGGGTACCCAGTGTAAAAAGGCCTTGCAAGAT
>PVJI01003364.1:26634-114494 GCA_004026765.1 Micronycteris hirsuta
CCCCCCCCCCCCCCCCCCGCCTTTCTGCAGCCAATGTTGGGAACAGTCTAGTTCAGAGAAGGTTCCCACAACATGCTCAGTAATGAAGAAACAAATAAAATGACAGTGTGGATGGAGAAAAGAAGGTATAAAGTTGTTTCAATGGCAAAAGTTTTTAATGTTAAATAACAATAAGTCATGTCATAAGAAAACACAGGTTATTCAATAAGTGCCAAAAGGAATGGTGGATCACTCTGGGGATGAAACGGTGAGAGCTGAGATGGTCAGAAACCTCTCCGTGATGAAGCCGGAAACTGCGCTGGGCTTAAAGGGTGGGGAGGGTTGCTGCGTGCAGTGGGAGGGGCTGCCGGCGGAGCCCTGAACTGAGGAGAACAGGGGCAGGGTGTGCGTGGATGGGGAGCGGGGAGAGGGCCCATCGGGAGAAGAGGAAGATGGGGGACAGTGTGACTGGAATTAAACGTAGAGCTCTACCAGATTACGCTATTAAAGAAACAGGATCAAAGGCAGCTTTGTCTCTATTTTCAAAGTATAGTTGACCTTGAACAACACAGGAGTTTGAGGCACTGACCTCTGCACAGCCAAAAATCTGCATGTGACTTTTGACTCCCCAAAACTTAATACCTTATCATTGACCAGAAGCTTACCAATAGCATAGACAGTCGATTAACACATATTTTGCATGTTATATGTATCACATACTGTATTCTTGTAATTAAGCTGGAGAAAAATGTTGAGAAAATACATTTACAGTATTTACTGGGAAAAAAAATCTGCATATAAACGAGCCCACATAGTCCAAACCCACGCTGTCCGAGGGCCCACTGTAATGGGTCCCTGAGAACAAGTGCTGCCCGCAGTTTTGGAGCGGTTCCAGAAGTAGTGAGACTCACGGAAGCAATCCTGAGATCACACATTCTGCCCTTTTATCTATTTGTTCTTCTCGCCAAGTCGTCTTTGTGGAATTCCACGTAGAAAGTCACGGGGAAAAGCACCATTTAGAATAGAACAGCCCTTAAAATGTGGCTTCTGCAGAGTATGATGACCTCCTAGGCTACTTCCGAGGGCTGCTTTGGGGCGCTGGTTACCCCTTCCGTGAGGGCGAGCAACCAGATTAATGCAAACACTCTGCTGGGCTCTCGGCAAAGGAGCAGCATCATTAACAGAAAAACCAACCAGCCAACAAAGCCTGATATAGAGAATTCTGTTTGGTGGTTTCTTTATCAGGATGCTGGATCAAGAAGCTGACACCCTCCTCACTCACTTAGAACTACATCTTTCCTACACCCTCACTTCAACTCCGGGCCGGAAAGAAGGTGGCAGACAGCTGCCTGAGGCTTCTCTCCAATCAGAGCAGCTTCCCGTCGTGCCACTGGCCAAGGCTTTCTGTCTAAGAAGAGGTAAATGTGGAGAGGCACTGAAGTCCCCTCTACATAAGAGGGCTGGGGACAGACGAGAACCACAGACGACAGTCCCTGGTTCGCTGTAGGCTCTGCCCCGCAATTTGCACCCAAATGAGTAAAACCTAACTTTTTATGAGTTTCCTAAACTAAAATATAACGATTTGTACTTGTGACTTGGGAAAACAAAGAAGAAAGGTAAAAATAATAAATGTATGCTTGACTTTGTATATATCATCTGTCTTAACAGTCCAAGCATAATGACCAATAACTGTTGACTATATCACACTGTCAAAATGACTAAGGACATTAATTCAATTCTGTATGCCTATGTATATTTCCAGGGAGTTGCATATTACGAATTCTACATTTCAAAACATTAAATTGATGAATTTTCCTATTTAGTCTATCCACTATTAAACGAATCCTATGACTACCAATGTAATACATTTTCAGAAGGTAACAAAAAAAAATCCTCAAAGCTTATAAATAAAAAAGGTGGTGGCAGACATTAGAGGAAATAAAAAGAGAAAGGCACTTTACCTTTTCAGTAATGATGCGGTTGACACATTGTTTTCCAGTTAATGGCAATGTACATTTCTCCATGATTTTATGAGCATTTCCCTGTTTTAAAAAAGAATCGTTAAAAAGAGAGGTTAGGGAACATTTTTTACTTAGACTTGATATAACTACAGGACAGACAGGAACGATCAGAGAAACTGTCTCCTGAGTCTAAGCCGGTTCGGAGGCTCCGCACACTCATGCTTTTCCTTTCTCTGGAGGCAGCTTCTGTCCCTAAAATGATTTAGGGAGAACGCCAAGCGAATAGCCAAAGGCATAACTGATGTACCTGGGAAACGCCCTGCCGTAAATGTGGTCTCTCAAGCCTCGCTCCTTATGTCATGAAATGAGAAATTTCATTTTGTATCTTGCTTATTTTGCTCTTCCAGGGAATGGGCTTCTTGACAAACATGAACTATTATTTACCCAGGGTGGGTAGGAAGCACACGCAAAATACAAATGTATAATATCCCTTTAAAAAATTTATTTGTTAAAACGTTAATATATCTACAGAGTACAGCAATCCTTATCTCCCTCGGTACCCTTAGACCTGCTCTCAATAGGAATCAATTTTAATTTTTTTTTAGCATTTTCTTTTATACATCAGTACATTTTCTTCCTCCCTCTGTATTTTAAAATACGAAGTTGGCCACCCATGCGGATTTTTCGTGGTTAATCAACTGTAGATGTTACCTACTAACTTCTCACTGGGGCCACGAAGACTCGACTCTCCCACAGGCCTGCCTCCAGCACCTCTGGCTCTCCGGCAGAGGTGTCACAACGCGCACGCAACACCACGGCCAGAATTCCTACCACGCTGACAAAATGACCGTGTCAGCTGTTCACTGCCAGGCCAGCCAGTGCAGTAAAGCACGACGGGAGTCACTCTCTCATACAGCTCTTGGCTTTTCCTGGAATCTGAGCCTCCTTTTGTTCACTGGCCTGAATCCACATGCCTTCCAAATTTCCTTTAGCCACAGTACCCTTTCTTCAAACATAAAATAAGAGAGACTCAGCATGGAAAGCAGGCTTTGAGCCATTAACCCTCTGCCCCCAACCCCCACCCCCGAGGTGCAGTGGAGAAGGAGCTCTGACGGTCTGATCTTCAGATCTGCTGCTCCTGATGGCATTACGCTCCTTTCTAAGTAGCAAGCACCAGGAGCCCAAATTAGTATTTCCCTTGAGGCTGACGGCTAACCTACCACATTCTAGATGTTCTACTAAAAGTAGCAAAATGCTTTGATTGCTTCCTTTCTGGGTCTAAAAGCATCACACATGATGTCATCATCATCTTGAGCCTTCTCAGCGTTCACCAGCTAAGACATGCACCTGTCACCTGGTTCATGTCGCTCTCAAACCCGCTCAGGCCAAGTACATGTCATCCAGAAGCAAGGGATTTCAGATAACTGGGCTTGACTAAGAGGATTTTACTCCTTGTGCCAACCTGCCAGAACACCAACACACCAGTGATTAAAAGGTTTTCGTGTACTAAACCCGGGGCACGGCACAAAAGGAATTCACTATTTCCTGGATGAATGAGATAGAAAAGGGAAATCTGTTGGGAATCATGGGTGGATTTCAAAAAAAAAGATAAACTCTATTACTTTAACTTAGTCAAAACTAGTGCTAAATACATATTAAGTGGTTAGACATTATACCTTTAATAACAAGTTATATGCTTCTGGATCTTGCTGTATAAGAAAATTTATAGCTATAGAAATAAAACCTCATTTTCACTTCCTTTTTAATTATCTCTTTTCCTTTCCAGATTTCAAAGGAAGTGTGCACGTGTCGCAGAAGCTTAATTAAAGAGCTGAAATTAACGATGACTATTCGAACCTCTACAGTTGCAGGTCTCCTTACATTTAATGTAACTGAAATAAGGCACGTCGCAATGAACTTCCAGTCTGTCTGCGAACAAAGTGAACAATCTGTGAGCCTTTGAAGGGCGTTCTCTGCAGGGAGCTCTTACTTTTCTTCTCATTATTTGGGCAAGATCTACCTCTAGCGTGAAAGCAGCCCCTTGGATGTTAATAAGCAAACCAACTTCGCTTTTGGAGGAACCGTGAATTTCAGCAGACAGAATGAACTGCGCCCCACCAACAGAGAAGCCTTTAAAGACCACGTTCCACATAAACAGCACGGCCGCCAGTTCAGAGAGCAGGCTGCAGCCAAAGGACCTACAGGCAGAGCCTGACTCTGCTCCACGCAAGCTGTGGAAGGCTCCTGAGCCGCCCCATCGACACAGGGTTCCTGTGAGGCTCGACGAGACAGAGGCAAGTGTCAGGCAGTTAGCAAGTGCTCAATGAACATCAGGTAGCACTGTTTCTACAACTTACACTGAACATACTTACAGTCTACCGGCTCGTGGGCTCCTGTATGAACTTGGCCTCGCTACAATTCCTGAGACCCACAAGACCACTGAAGGCGCATCACCCAGGTGGGCTGCCCACAAGGCAGGCCTACAAAACGGCACCATGGGTAATCTTGCAGTGAGGGCAATGTCGCTAGATGACTCCACTCATGTTTGGCCCCCAGACACACGGAGCCCGAGGAGAAAGAGAAAATGAAACGCACGAAGACTACAGAGTGCCGCCGCTTCGGTATTCAACAAGTTAGCCATGAAGCTGGGGAACGGCCCGCTCGCACTCCCGTGCGCTCCTCCAACCACACCGGGTTGAACCCTGCACAGAGCCGGGCGGCTGCATACATTGATACACAGAGGGGGGATAAACGCTGACATCTTAGCATTTAAAAATAAACCCTAAAAAGGAATTTTGGCAGCATACACGAGAAGTCCAAGACCCTCCAGAGTTCGGTTTTTCTTATCTCTGCCACTTCACAGCCATTTGGTCCCTTAAACTCTTTGTGCTGCAGTTTTCTCTCCGACTGCCCTGTCTTCCTGACTTAGTCCACCGCAGGAATGGAATGAACTGCCGGGCGGTGCAGTACACAGGGCGGTCAAAGCCACGTGCGAATATCTAGGGCGAGTGGGTTCTCGCTCATTTTATCACCGCGCTGCTCTCCGCACAGGGAAATGTCGGCAGAGACAGAGGAGCGCCTGCAAAGTGCAGTGTCACGGTTGCCGAGGGCTCCCGACCTCCACGTGCCGGGCTGCGAGCCTCACCGCGACCTCGGTGCGGAGCCACATCCCCTCCCTCCACCTGCTCCGCCAGCTCTTTTCTCCTCCTCCCCCTTCAGGGCTGCCAGGCCTGGCGCCAGCCCTAAAAATTCACCCTCTTGTGTGTAAGGGACTCGGGGCCTTAGGACTCTCTATCACTCGCTTCACGCTGACCTCGACTTTACCCCTTAGATACTTGCATGAAGTCCAGGGCCTAAGTTCCTCCGGAAAAGACAGCTCTGGCTGAATGAGAACGAACGCCCTTGCGGTCACTACGACCAGCTCCGCGCTCTCCCAGGAACTGAATCCCGAGGAGCAGGCTCTCTGGATCGCAACGGGACCACGTGTGCACTGAACGCTTCGCTCACTGCCGGCCGCACAGCGCGCACGCGCTTCAGATGCTGCTTCCTGTCAAACCCCACTTTGTGCCCATCTTTCCTGTCAGGGGCTTCTTAAACGCGGCTGCAGTGTATTTCTTCCTTGGGGCACCTTCTTTGGGAATGCCCTAATGATGAACTAAAGAGAAGGCACGTTCTCGAAGCTGGTTGCTCCTTAAGAGACCGAGTCTTTAAGCCTTTGTTCATGCTACCCAAAACAATTCACCGTGTACCTGTCGCCCTGCATTCAAATGGCAACACCCTGCCTATTCTTCAGGGCTTGGCTCAGGTGTCATCTTCCCCGGAGACACTGCCTCCAACAGCCCCTCTCCGACACCCCAGGGACACCCCAGTGCTCCCTTCACCCCCACACACGCCGTGACTGTTCGCCCTTCCTTCACCCCCTTCACTGCCAGACTCCGGGCTCAACGGATGCTGAGACCCGTTATGCCGGCACCTACTGCAATGCATGCAGCACCGTGCAAACCACCACAGTGATCCAAAATGCTGTCTGACTATTACAGTGCTTATTCGAGGCACTCCTAGAGAGCTGGAGCTGTGAAATACCACGTGACTGGGTGTAGGGCCCACCAGAGGCTGCCTTCTGGCCCTAAGATCCGTATCTGTGCATTCCTAGCACCTGAGCTCTCTAGGAGAAGCACAGAGAGAAGTGAGAGTGCGGAGGGGCTCACAAGGCTTTGCAGAGACAGATACAGGCCTGATCAAGGGGAGGAGCACAGGCCTCTCCAGACTGCAGCCTGAAAGATGCAGATTTGTAAGTCAAGAGAGCAACAGTGTCTGATGGTTATTCCACCGCCTGTGCAGCTCCCTCCTAAAGCTTCAAGGCTTGCTTTTATTTGCTGAAAAGAGGGCTACTAAAGCTGAACTTGGCAACAGAATATCCAAGTCTTTGTCTGGTGATACAATGAAACCTACCACAGGTCTCTGCTGGGCATTGCCAAAACCCCGTGGGAGAGGCTGAATGTTCCTCCCCACTGAGTTCTCCTCCTTCCCACAGCCTGGGGCTGAAACCCCGGGAAAGAGCTTCTCTCCACACACACACACCCAGGTATAAAGCATCGAGGACTCTGTGCTACTAGACACATGACTGTCAGTCACTGTGGTGACTGATGCAGTGCACAGCAAAGAGCAATGGGATGTGTGAAATAAAGGAACTCGAGGGCCACAGAACTGAAGGAAAGGAGGGTGCTGTTACTCACAGAGTCTACCCTTACGGCCTTTACCCCTGGTTCGACAGGGACTCCAGAAACGCACTTAGGACTTCACTGGAAAGGCTCAGCTAGCTCCGAAGGGGAGAGCAGCTGCCGTTATAAATGGCTTTTATAATGTGGATGTAATAACAGCTTGTGGTTCCGGCACAGTCTCAAGGGGAGGACTCGCCGAACGAGGACAAACACAGTGGGCCACCTCCCTGAAAACAGTCTTTGGGGCTTTGCCATCTTCGAATAGGGGAACAGTTTTCTCCTGTGTAACACGACAATCTGTGCCACGGCCTTCTGTCTTCCCTCTGAAGACCGCACGGGGTGATCTCTAGCCTAAGGAAGGCAGAGCCCAGGAACAAACAGGAATTATTTTCTCTTTCCATTCATGCACTGCCGTGGTCACCTCGAGAGCCTCTCTCAGCATTGGTTTTCCTTTTAAGAACTGAGCACACGCAGTCTTAGAATGTAAAGTTATTAGTTTAATTAAATTCTGTAAGACAACAGCCCTGGCTGGCGTAGCTCAGTTGATTGAGCGTGGGCTGCAAACCAAAGGGTTGCATGTTCGATTCCCAGTCAGGGCACATGCCTGGGTTGCAGGCCAGGTCCCCAGTGCGGGCCACATGAGAGGCAACCACACATTGATGTTTGTCTCTCTCTTTCTCCCTCCCTTCCCTTCTCTAAAAATAAAATAAATATTAAAAAAAAAATTCTATAAGACATTTTAAAGGGGCTTATTGGTTCTTGGACTGTGTTCTGCTTTTTCCCCCAGTATAACATGATTTTGCAGGTATTTCCATCATTAAGGGAGAAATAAAAAGGTATTTATATTTTTTAAAGGTGAATTTTTTTCCCAAACAGATTCAGCCATGAAATATTTAAAAATTATAAAATATGGACAAGATTTTATGAATGGAAAAAAATTAAGTCAGCTGAAACTGTTAATTATCAATTATCCTAACAAAGGAGTACTTTATTTATTGGTAATACTTTTCAAGGTTGCTGAAAATTATCTCAAAAATGTTTTCCAGAAAAGATTTTTAAAAAAATCTTTCTCATATATTGGCTTTTGGTAACATAGTTGGTCCTAAATAAATAGGATTAATAAACCTCATTTACTTTTTATAATTCCTGTCCCTCAAAAGTGAAGACAAGGTAAAACAGCATTCAATATCTCCACATGACTCCTTCACTGACAGACACAGATTGAACTTAATAAAAATATTACTCACAAAAGTTTATTCTCAACTTTTCATGACAATATAATTACGATCCTTTTTATCCCTTCAGGATCCAGACCTCCCACTGTAATAAAAATAAAATCTAAACCTGTTTTAGAAATAGAGCTCTCATCTATGTTCTTTAAAATAGGTCCTCAAGCTTTGCTTGTTTCCAATAAATGACAACTATGACTGAATTTCTTTGCTTTTGTGCTCTGAAAGTTGTACCCTCAGGAATACATTTCCAGTCTGCGATACCAAGAACAAAGCACTTTCCTTTATATTGTTAGCGGGGATGCGACTTGCCAGACTGAGAAGTTTGGCAGAGGAAAAAGGAGATGAGAGTCAGAAGGCACGGACCCTCAGCTTGTTTACACCTTAATTTTGCACTTGACTTTTCCCAGAATATCTAACATCTATGGAATTCGGTGTTTGCCTTTGAAAGGAAACAATTAGGCCGATCGCACACGAGTGCAGTGATAAGAGAAAGGCAGTGATCATGCAGTTGCTTGGAAAGAGTGGGAAGAGCCTTGGTGTTCCGAGCACCGTTACTATTCAGAGGGCCGATGGGCCCTCATGTGCGTCGGGCATGACTCTCTTCGGCCGTGGGGACAGACAGAGCCCCTGCCCCTGTGGAACTTACATCCCAGTGAAGAAGGGAGGGGAAGGGTCACCAGAAGTGTGGACTTCCGTTTTGTAGCACGGGACAGCCAGGAAAAGCTCCTCTGGTGTTCTGAGCAGAGCCATGCAGGAGTCTGAGGAGCGGCACCCCAGGCACAGAGAACAAGTGCAAAGGCCCGGGGGGGGGGAGGAAGGATGTTGGGGATGTTCCAGAAACTCCTAAGAAAAGAGTATAACTGGAGGTCCGAGGATGAGAGCGAGGATGGTAGCAGACAGAATCAGATAGTAGGGTTGGAGTCGACCGACCGTGGAGGGCTTTAGAGACAACGTAAGGACTTTGAACTTGAATTTAAGTGAGATGGGAAGCCATGGAGAGTTTCTGAGACAAGGAAGAAGTGATGTGATTGATTTATATTTTTTAAAATAATCACTCTGACCAACTGTATGGAAAGCAGGCCGTGTGTGTGCACGTGTGTTTCCACCCGACTCTTCTCTGTTTGCTCTTTGACAACAGGGGCTGCATTGTACACCCCTCCACACGCATGTCCGCCAGCGCCCCGGGGCCATTCCCTGACCCGCAGCGCTCTGGGACCCAACGCTGGCCCAGCCTTCAGATCTCCACACAAATGCTGCCCCCGTGCAAAGCTCCCTTCCAAAGGAAGTGGGTGCTCGGCTCTTCGTGCTCTGCTTTACACACTCTTCTGTTTTAAGTACTGATTTTGATGACTCTGTCCCCGAGAGACTCTGAGCTGCCTCAAGGAAGGACCAGGTCTTTCCATTTTTTATTCTCTCAGACCCAATTATGATGCTTGCTGATGGGTCCTCAATTAAGATCTGACTCCTTCATAAACAAGCAAATGGACGTGCTCACAGAAGGCAATCCTACCAAATTTCAAGACAAAGTATCAGAGCACATTCCTTTGGTCATTCAAAATATCTAGAGACGGCCCTGGCTGGTGTAGCTCAGTAGATTGAGCACGGGCTGGGAACCAGAGGGTCCTGGTTCGATTCCCCGTCAGGGCACATGCCTAGGTTGCGGGCCTGGTACCCAGTGAGGGCCATGTGAGAGGCAACCATACATTGCTGTTTCTCTTCCTCTCTGTCTCCCTCCCTTCCCCTCTCTCTAAAAAATAAATCTTTAAAAAAATTAAAATAGAGGCGGAAGGTAGAGGCGGAAGGCACTAAGCCAACAGTCAGAAAATGCTGGTTCATTTCTGTGTGACAGTGTAGAGGCAGGAGTGAGCCAGTTCACGAGGGAAAGGGAACCTGAGCACAGGAGACACCACAATGTATTTGCGTGGATCGTAGCTCAGCTGACGCCCTGGAATTGGGGCACAGGTAGCCTGCTGGGGAGCTGCGGGCGGAAGGCCAGCAGGCTAGTGAGAACTGCGTGGTGTGGCCTCCAGGCAGCTTCACCTGATGGCCAGGAAGGAGGGTCAGTCTGACAGCATGGGGACCTTGGGACGGGGGGGGGAAAGGGATCCATGCGGATGTGACAAGAACCTAAACAAGGAGAGCAGAAATACACAGGAGGCGCAGACTACAGGAGGACTGTGGACGCGGTACTCACAGTGCCCAGTGTGGGGGCAGGGGCAGACAGCACCAGGTGGGGGCTGGGACACCTCCCCGCTGTGGCTGGGCCAAGCAGAAGGAAGGTGGTTTGGGGGGAAAGGACAGTGACTTCCCGCATGTGTGTGCTCTCGTGGAGGCGGGCGTGGAACAACCAGGTGCAGTTGTGAAGTTGTCTATTAAGGAAGAAACACCTACGGTTCGTTCTAGAGCTCATCAGAGAATCCGCTGTGGGACTGCACTGTGACAAGAAGGATGCCAGAGTGAAAAATGAGAGTCGGTGCCAAAAAACTTAGACAGCAGCCAAGAAAGGCGCAGAGGGTGAGTGGAGCAGAGAGCCCTGGCGGGGTGATGAGGAACCCGACGGGAGCCCGTGAAGCAGGGGACAGGGCACCCAGGGAGCCGGGTGGTGGGGCGGCTCTGTGAGCCCGGGAATGCGGTTGACAATGCTGGGTCCAACGCGGCTGCTGCGGAGAGCCGGGAGGGAACAAAGGGAGGCCAGTGAAGTCAGCTTTATCTTCAAGGACGCGGCTCAAAGTTGACACACTTGCAAAGGCTCAAATGCCACTGGCCCAATTTTGCTCATGTGGATGCATCTACGTGCAAGGGAGTCTGGGAACTGTGGTCTGTCATTGGGCTAGTATGTATGTGCCCAGGCAAAACTTGGAGGATTCCAATACAGAAAGGAAGAAGAGAGATGGACAGTAACCAACACAATCAGATTTGCAGACTGTGTTAAGTACCTTGCTGATACCTACCTCACCAAAGCAAGGACAGCTTTAGCCAGGAAAATGAAAAGAGAAAAAGAGGTAATTCTGAAACCTAAAGCTTCCAGTAAAGGGCAGGTGTGGGCAGGATGCTGATGCAGCGGTAGCTTTGGTGAGGATGCGGCAGACACGAGGTGATGGACGCAGGCTGGACCACACTGAGTGAGACCTCTACCTCTGCCACGTGCCCAGGCATGTTTCATACCTGCCTCTGTCCCAGCTTCACAGGGTCACTGAGAGGCTAATGAGCTTCAGTAAGTGTGATGGCCAGTACAGGATCTGGAACCAAATAAGGACTCAAACTGGTACTCATTTTGTTTGTTTTCTTCCCAGTTTTAGAGGGCAGAAGTAGGACATGCAAGAGATGAAGAGAAGCTCAAGAAAGAAAGTGGCTCGATACCAAAACCTTTGCCTGCTTTGCAACTTTGCCTGCAACCCTGACGTCTAACCGTAGAAGACGGCCGTGCTGCAGTGCCGGGTGGCCCCAGGGCCCGCCGTCCAGGCTCCAGAGGCAGCTGGAGGCCGGGAACCTTCTAAGGGTTGCTCCAGAGCAGCCGCGATTCCAATACCAGCAGCCGCGGGTTGCTGGCATGGGCTTACCAGGAAAGACTTCTCGTTGATTAAAACAACAACAAAAAGAAGCGTGCTTTTAAAAGTCAAGTAATATTTATAAGCAGCCTGCATCTGCTTCCCTAAGATGGAGTAAAAAGAAGGTTGTACCTGGAAACCAGCTGACAGTTCCACCCACTTACTAAAAAAAATTAGCAGCCTCCGATTTTTCTTTTCTGAGGTTTTAATTCTTCGCTGCAAAACTTTTCACTCTTGTGTCTTATACAATTCCAGGGATTTGTCCTCTAGACTGTTCACTTAATCATTAGGCGTAAGTTACCTGGCATGTCTAACAGAACGGATCATTACCTGGAGAGGCTACCTGGAGGGAAACACCTGCCTCTTCTCTCTGCTCCGCAGCCTCTGCGAAGCGGGAAAGACGCGGGTGCGTCTCCGGCCGCCTTGCGCTGGGCCAGCAACAGCGGGTGCAGGCGATCGAAATGTACTGGCAGCGCGGGCAAAAAGTGGAGCTGGCCTGAAGAGAAACCTCTCTTGCTTAGTTTTCAAGTATTAAGTGTGAACAAATCACTAGTATTATTTTAATCACAAATACATGTTTTGTTAGTTTATTTAAGTGGAAGTATCTAAGGAAAAATATATACCTAACTTTAATTCTGGTATAAAACTCAATGTCGCTTCCCCACTGTGAGAAGAAAAAGAAGCAATGGTAACAACAACAACAAAAAAAATGCCCTGCTTCTGTGAGAAGCTTTGATAAGGGATTTCTAATCAGACATCTGAAGCACCATTTCTTTTCGTCTATCAAAAATTCCAGCTGAGGGGGAAAAAAATTAGAAACAAAAAAGGACAAAGGATTTGCTAAATACAGGCCTACTGTTTTGTAAACGAATGCACGAAAATAACCTGAAATGAGCCAAACCTCAGTGCCCGTGCATCAACATGAAAGTAGCGGCAGCAGGAGAGTCAGAAAGAGTGTTGCCCAAACAGACACAATGTTGCAGAAAAGGGCTGGATTTCATTTGCATGCTTGGCACCCTTCCGCCTCTGAAATGAACCACTCTGCACGCTTTGGTAAGGCACCTCTCAGAAGTAACCTCTGTGGTTTCATTTCCAGCGTTTCATATTTGTGTTCCACTGTTCACTTCCCACTGTTTACTAAACAATTCACCATAATTCCATATTAATTACCGTTTTTGCAACAGAACCAGGTCACGGCACACGGCACTCTGCACACAGCACTCTGTAACGGAAGTGCTCCGTGGGAGGCTCGTCAGATGCTAACCTCCCAGCTCCGTGATCTCCCCCTGGGCTGCATCTCTAAGTGAAAACAGGGCCAACAACTACCACTTCCACTCAAAACAGCAGGTCTCAAGGTGGGGAACAGGTAGATTTTGCTTTAAAACTGCGAATTATAATGAAATGGAAAATGGACAAGCGCGTAGAAAATGAAGGAAAAGTTGCCAATGTCGACTTCTGAAATCATCAAAAGCCCATGGATTCAGGTCGGGAAGTGGCTGAGCCCAGCTGGTTCAAAGACCCCGAGCTGGGAATCAGGAAGAAAGTTACACGGGTAGCTCCGCCCTGCAGTAAGACGGCTCTGCAGAGTCAGAGGCCCCAGGTCTAGCCTCAGTTCCGCTAGTTACGTGACCTCAGGCAAGCTACTCAACTTGTCAGAGGCTGTTTCTGGAACCACGAAAGATACCTACGACCAAGTTCATGTGCTTGTATACACAAACACAAGTGCTCAGTGTGCTGCTGGCACCCAGTAAGCTCAGGAAATGGAAGCTACCACCATCACCATCATCATCATCACCATCACCATCAAATGTCAGCTTCATCAGGTCAATGATGTTGTCTACTTGCGGTCACTGCTAAACCCTAGCAGTGCACGGCTGTTAACAGGCACTCAATAAATATTTGATAATTTGTTAAAAGTATCGTACTTTTCACCATCAGGACCATTGCTATCACCAAGACCACAATTTTCTAACACCTTCTCAAAAGGGCATCTCAGAGCCTCAGCAAGAGGCCATACTGTCCATTTTAAAATAACTGTTGTTAAAAGAAAACCTGTATTCTGTTGTTTCTCATTTTACACACAGATAGCAACCCCTATAATCATTTTAAAAACTGAATCAACACATCTGCCTTGACATTTTTCCACTGCTTTTAAAGGCACTATAGCTTTTACTTTTAATGTGCATACAAGACAAATAATCAAAGAATGCCCTGATACTTGTGCTTCATTCAAAGTTAAGCAACCGTGTAGCTAACGGATAATAAATGGCTGCCTTTATCTGTAATCTTTTTCTCAAAATATAAACGCTATCAACGTGAACACGCCGAAGAAAACCCACGGTCACGGGACCTGGGGTGCAGGACTTCACGTGTCGCGGATTCCCGAAAGCAGAACACGTTACCTTTGCGGAATGCTCCATGGTGACCACCACTTTGGTTTTGGCACTAGACACGAGATCCATAGCACCTCCCATTCCTTTCACCATCTTCCCCTGCAAGACAGAAACAGAAAATAAGAAGTAATTCTCTGCCTTTCACTTTTTTAGTATGTGGCAGAACAAAAGTATCTTTCAAGAATAAGCCACTAGAATAATCATCGTCTTCACTGAGAAAAAAAAATCATTGGCCTTCACTGCTTAGTACTTGAAGGTTTACAACCTTAATATTTTGCTACTCTGTTCTTCTATGGGTAAAGGATAAGTTCAGGATAAATATTATGATGTCGTTTTTATTAAGTGTGGCTAGCATAAGACAATCAGTAGATAAGAAGAATCTTAAGAATCTTTACAGAATTCTGAACATTAGTATTACTGTAAGAATGCGATTGAAATCCACATGCCCCTGACATCCGTTTCTTTCATTTTAAACACACTATCAACACATAATCGGCACCACTGAGCCTTCAATTACAGACCCTTTCTAAAGCACTCCCTTGGATTTTCTGCAGGATACAATGCCATTCAGTAGTAGCCTGAGGCACGAATGTAACGGTGTTTCCCTAGGAACGATTAATATTAAAGGTGGATTCTAAAACTTGACATTTATCTCGCTTTCAGAAAAACAAACCCAAACAAAATGAAAAACAGACTCTTGTTCAACAAAACCAGAAGGCAGGAGCAGAGTCCAGGACCCTCTCCCCAGCCCCGCTCAGCCTCTGCTCACCCGCCTGTGTCCTCCCTCACCAAACAGGCGCCGACCACTCTGCCCGTACCGCATGTGGAGCAATTCCCCCATCTATTCCGCTGCTTGAGGAAAGAGTTTTGAAAAAAGCAAGTGTTTCTAGAGATGATGAAAGAAATTCTTACTCAAGTATACAGGGGGGAGTGTCTTCTAACATTGAAACCTCCCTGAAATTTTATTTTTTAATGCCAGTCCTCATGTAGATTTGCCAGTAAACTTTTACAGGGCTCCCCGCTCCTCTCCTGTGGTTTCATAGCTAAAAATGGAGATTCGGCAAAGCGCTCCCACCTGGGTTTAAGACACAATCTCGAATCCTCTGACTTCGGAAACATTTTAGAGGTCAGTGCAACCCAGCATGAACACGAATTGGATGTGCAGGAAAAAGGAGACCGAGCAAGACCTCAGGGCGTGTCTGTGGTCTGGAGCCTGCCACTGCATGAGATGGACAGCCTCTGGCAAGGCGTGGGCGGCGGGAGCAGGAAAGGAGTGGGCGGTACAAAATGAGCCTGTCTTCAGGCGTGTGAGTGTGAAGTGAGGCCGAATATCTATGTGCAAATGTGTAATTTCATACTTCTATAAGCCCTGCCTTCATCCCTGGTCAGCAGCAATTTTACTAAGTCAGGCACCAGGTCATCATGCTATTTCTGTGGACAATACTGAATCTTACGGTATGAAACGTGGGTAAGTTAGAAATGAAAGCAATAAATGCCTAGCATCAACTCCACACTAAGGAAGTTTGAGATATTTAAAGCATCAACAGACACAACAGCAAGTCCACTGGAAAATGTCTAGATGTGCTGTGGTAAGAGCATCTGCGGACCGGGTCCTGGGGCAGGCTGGAAGGGTACAAGTGCAAGGCCAATGACACAGCCAAAACCCCCAGAAAACCAAGCCAGTGTGCCAGTGTGTTCAAAGGCCTTGAATGACAAAAAGAGCATCCCTTGAATGCAACTATACCACAGAACAGACCCTGTGACACATGATTAGAAGTAAAAGCTTATGAGAGAAGCTCAGACTCTGTCCAATTTAGGTGACTCTGAACTACACATTTTCAGTCATTGTCAATTACCTAAGAAATATCGACAGAGCACCTACTGTGTACAAACCACTGTGCTGACAGGGGCATAGAGACCTCTAAGACATGGTGGAAGCGCCCACCGTGTGTTTCTGTTCAGAAGAACATTCCTGCTTGACTCACTGTAGAACAGCCTTCCTGACTCAAAGACATTCCGTTGGTCTGATGTCTCACCCTCAAAGCACATGCTACAAATTTCAAAACACTATTTCCGTACTTAAATACTTACTTCTAGGAGTGAAAAATATACAAGATTAGATGCAGAACACCTCAGGTTTATTCTACTAACCCACTGGGTAATGTTGGCAAAACATCAAATCTCTCCGAATTTGAGTTAATTGCCTAGAAACCAGGAGTAAGAATATCTGCCCTGTCACAGAGCTGTTGTGAGGGGTGCATGAGGTAATGTGTAGAAAATTGTGTGGTGAATAAAGTTTATAAATTTGTTGACTTAAGTCTTTATCAGTCAACTTAGTTTACTGAATGTCTAGTATGAACCTCTCCCCGTACTAGGGGCTGGAGTTTGAGATTATCAAACTAGGATTCTTTGCCTTATAAACCTTATTGTTTGAGGGAGGGAAAGTATCCATGAGAAAGTCAAGAGACTTACAGCCCTGGCTGGTGTAGCTCAGTGGATTGAGCGCAGGCTGGGAACCAGAGGGTCTCGGTTCGATTCCCAGTCAGGGCACATGCCTGGGTTGCAGGCCAGGTCCCCGTGAGGGCCATGTGAGAGGCAACCATACATTGCTGTTTCACTCCCTCTCTGTCTCCATCCCTTCCCCTCTCTCTGAAAATAAATAAAATCTTAAAAAAAAAAAAAGAAATTCAAGAGACTTAGACCAAATTTCCTTCCTTTAAAAAAGCATTCCCCACCTCTCCCTCACCCCCAAGGTAGAGAGAGCTAAGTGCCTTTTCCCTGGGTCCTTGTGCTATTCAGCATGTGATTCTACTACAGTAAATTTCCATTTTTTTCCTTTCTTTTCTTTTTTTTCTTTCTTTCCTTCCTTCTTTTCCTTTCTTCCTTTCTTCCTTCCTTCTCCCCTTCCTTTCTTTCTTCCTTTCCTCTCTTTTCCTTTCTTTCCCTTTTCTTTTCTTTTCATTTCAAGTACTTGGATATGTGAGTTGGGACAAACAGACTAAACTGACACGGAAATGTTCAAGTTCTGGCAGCGAACAGGAAGTGCAGAAGAAAGAGGCTTGGAGGACTTCCCAGAGGGGGTGTTTCACAAAAAAGGTCTACCAGATGGGAAAGAGAACTGCAGTACTTGCTCATAGAGAGCATTTCTAGCAAGTTACCAGGGAAGCCTTCAAATATTTGGTTTTTCTATTATTTTCATTATGTTCATTGATTAGAAAAAGAAAATAAAATATCTCCCTCCATTTTGATTCCCAAATTATTTCTCAAAGAGAATCAGTGACTAAAGGGAAACAATTCATTCTATACCAGCAGGGAAAAAATGTTATTATGACATATTCTCTCTATGAACAACTATATGATAACAAATTGGACAATCAGGAAAAAATGGATAAATTCCTAGAAACATACAATCTTCCAAGACTGAATCAAGACAAAAAGATACCTAAATAGACCAAGTACAACTAATGAAATTGAAGCAATAATCGAAAAACTTCCAACAAACCAAAGTCCCAGACCACATGGCTTCACAGGTGAATTTTACCAAACATTCAAAAGAACTAACACCTCTCCTTCCCAAACTATTCCAAAAAATTCAAGAGGAGGGAAGATTCTCAAGCCCATTTTACAAGCCCAGCATTATCCCAATTCCAAGGTAAAAGGCCTGTAATCAAAAAATGACAAGATAACAAAGAAACAAACTGAAGAAGATACAAATAAATGGAAGCATATACCGTGCTCATGCATAGGAAGAATTAACATTGCTAAAATGTCCACGTTACCCAAAGCAATCTATCGATTCAACACAGTCCCTATCAAAACACCAACGATGTATTTCACAGAACTAGAATAAATAAACCAAAAATTTATATGGAGCCACAAAAGACTATGAATAGCCACTGTAATCTTGAGTAAGAAGAACAAAGAGGAATCATGATATCAAACTATACTACATAGCCATAGTAATCAAAACAGCATGGTAGTGGCAGAAAAAGAGACATGTAGATCAATGGAACAGAACAGAGAGCCCAGAAACAAACTCATACCTTTACAGTCAATTAATATTTGACAAAGGAGGCAAGAACATACAATGGGGTACAGACAGGCTATTTGATAAATGGCACTGGAAAAATAGGACAGATAGTTGCAAAAAAATGAAACTAGACCATTCCTTAGAGCATATACAAGAATAAACTCAAAATTGATTAAAGACTTAATTATAAGACTCACTACCATAAAAATCTTACAAGAAAACATAGGCAGTAAAATCTCAGACATTTCTGCCCTGGCTGGTATAGCTCAGTGGACTGAGTGCGGGCTGGGAACCAAAGGGTCCCGGTTCGATTCCCAGTCAGGGCACATGCCTGGGTTGTGGGCCAGTTTCCCAGTGAGGGCCATGTGAGAGGCAACCATACATTGCTGTTTCTCTCTCCCTTTCTCCCTCCCTTCCCCTCTAATAAATAAATAAATAAATAAATAAAATCTTAAAAAAAAAATCTCAGACATTTCTTGTAGCAATATTTTTCCTGATATATCTTCTCAAACAAGGGAAACAAAAGAAAAAAAATAAACGAATGGGACATTAAACTAAAAAGTCTTTGCACAGCAAAGGAATCCATCAACAAAACAAAAAGACAACCCACTGAATGGGAGAACATATTTGTCAATGATACATCTAATAAGGAGTTAATATCCTAATAACTTATACAACTCAACACCAAAAAAAGAGAAAATCTAATTAGAAAATGAGCAAAAGACCTAAATAGACAATTCTCCAAAGAGGACATAGAGATGACCAATAGCATAGGAAAAGATGCTCAATATCACTAATCATCAGAGAAATGCAAATTTAAAACACAATGAGCTATCACCTCACCCTTGTCAGAATGCCTATCATCAATAAACCAGCAAACAAGTGCTAGCGATGATGTGGAGTAAAGGGAATCCTCATGCCCTGCAAAGGTGAAGGGATTGAGAAGTACAGATCGGTAGTTACAAAATAGTCATGAGGGCGTAAAATACAGCATAGGGAATATAGTCAATAGCATTGTAATAGCTATGTGTGGTGCCAATCAGGCGAACACTCTGTAAAGTATATGATTGTCTAACCACTATGCTGTACATCTGAACTAATACAAAATAGCATTAAATATAAACTGCAATTAAAAACACTCAAAAACATTTTTTTAAATAAAAAAAGACAAACTCTCCAGTGTAAGAGGGATATTCATCATGGTCCCAACTACTTGCATCCCCAGTTGGGGGCGGCCATGCAGCTGCAGGCTCGGCAATGGGGGAGAGTGAGGCAATGCCTGTGATTTCCAGGCCCTAGCCCATAAAATCTTCTCTCAGGCAATCCCCATTCTTTTCTGCTTTCTGCAATCTGGACACCTGACCTCGGAAAACAGGTGAGCTTCCCTCAGTCTTCGTCCTTGAGTGAGCATGTAGCAGGGCCCACTTACTCAGAACCACAGGGCATTGTTCGATATGAGTGGGGAGAAAACGTATAGGGCGCTAAGCCAACAAAACTGAGCGCCTTATTTGTTACAGCAGCCACACGAGACAATGTGGTTCCCAAATGAGTTCTGTGGATCCAGGGTGAGAATTCGGGGTGGAATTAAAACCAAATGCTACCGCTACACAACAGAGCAGGGCCCTGAGCAGGCCTCTGAAGGTGGATATACGCCAGATGCTGGGCACCGTGACTCTCCTCCCTCCAAACGCCCAAGGGCACTGCTTGGCACTTACACAGGTGAGATACCGATCTGACCTCCACCTTCATTCCCCTCCCCAAATCCAACTTCCTATTTCAACATGCAAAACAAGAAGCTGATAAAACAGAGAGGTGAAGGAGCTAAAAATATACCTAAAAATAAATTACAAGAGGGAAAGTGATACTTGGAGAAAAATAGGCATATAATGAAGAGATTCAGGGCATGACTGAAGCTCTGGACCAGAGTGAGACAAAGTGTGGTTTTCTTTAAAATCTCATCAGCAAACACATTATTTCTCGAATGGTGCAGCTTCCACTCTGAAATGTGTTCTGCCTAGAAAAATGGAGAGATGATTGCTGGATACTCATTTCATAGCCAACTCACTCTTTTTACAGTTAAGGACTGACCCCGATATCAAGTATAGAAAGAATACTGGAAGGAAAAAAAAAGCTAGAAATGCTGCATGCTCCATTATAATAGTTATACATCTTTTCTAAAAAGAAAAAATACTAACTCAAGTATTATCCTCAACTCATAAATATTTATTCAGGGTTTATTATAAACAAGGTACCAAGATAAGATGAATATGATTATCTACATTTTTCTAGAAAATAGAAACGTAAATCATTATTTTAAATATATTCTGCCTGATTTGATCCTATTTCCCAATATTAGAATTTTAAAGAAAAGAAACTCTGTTGATAATGCAATAACATTAAAAATCCTCAAAACATCAAAGTAGAAATATTAAATTGCACTCCCAAAGAAATAGCAATTTAAGTTCTGAATATGACTTTTGGTGATATTTTAAGGTTTTGATACATTTGAGCAGTTCTGTGAAGTGCTGTTCAAAATAAAATATAAAACATACAAAAAAAGTATTCTTGCCATCACCTTTATCATTGGTACATAAATTATAATGCCTTATATGAAGGTGTTTTTTTTTATTTCTAAATATTCTGGTCTTAAGGGAGAAACAACTGATGATACATAGAAACAATTTTGGAAGCGTTTTAAACTAATATTAGGCGCCTCACGGGAAATGTGAATCGATGCAAGTGAAATGGCAGGACAGCGATGCAGGGGTCTGTTCATAAAAACAGGGTTTGCTCACCGTTACACACCAGAGTACTTAACACCCATCTCAGTCCGGGTGTAAGCCTCCTGATCTCTGTCTCACTGCCCCATTATTAAAAAAGGCTCCAGGAAAGAACAGGGCCTCCACACAGGTCCCCAGCTCCAGTGCAGGAGAGGAGACTAAGGGACAGAGACAGGTTATAACTCCCTTAGTTTAGCAAAGTTAGAGCTCAGTTACAGCTGACTACTTGTTTTTTCTATGCTATACTTCTTGTATTCATAACCAAGAAAAATGCAACTTTTCTTTCAAAGAGTCCATGTATTTCCCAGGAGACATGAATTGATCGTGTAAACTAATATGGAACTGGACATATAATTACAGTGTACTGGTAGGTAAGTTAACAAAATTGCTTATAACGAATATCAGTTATCAATCATAATGTGGGCTAAAAAAGTGTCAAAAAAGCAGTTCTTGGATAAACTCAGAATTTTATTTGAGTAAGTTCTGTTTTGTCTTGTTCTCTGGGGGGTCCTTGTCTCGTCAATGACCCGCTCACTCGGGGTCTCCATCTTCCGCCTCTCTTAGCTTCTCTGGTGACTTCTCAGCACACTGAAACCGCGTTCCACCCTGCCCGAGCCCTGGAAGTGAGGACTACTCACCCAGGTCTCTCGTATTCAATCAGCGGATTCAGCAGACACTTCGCGAGTCCTTCCACTACACTCCACACCGTTTTTCACCGACTCCTTGAGACTGTGCAATCCTGAGCTCCCGTGGTGCAACGGCTCCTACTTTGAGACCTTTGGTTCCTCCCTGGCATCCGTTTTCCAACCATCTTTGTGTGCCGCCAACTTAAAAGCTCTGTCCTTGGCCTCCTGCTCTTGCCTCGACTTGTTCTCTGAGCGTAACTGCTCTCAGGATATAAACTTGCCTTGTCTCTGATGATGCCCAAAGCCACATTCGCAGCTCAGATCTTTGCTCGAGTTTCAGATATCAATATCCAAATGTTTCCATCACCCCTGCAGCACAGTCTGTTAGCTGCTTCCCAAAATCGCACCTTCTTGTTCGTGAGCATATAGTTAGGCTATGTTTCCAGCCTTCCTTGAAGTTAGGGTTAGCCACAAGAATAAGTTTTGGCCAATGGGAAGTGGGTGAACGTGATATAGAATAGAGCTGGACCATAAGACTCTCCAAGAACAAATGGTCCACGTTCCTCACTTTCCTGCAAACCACATGCTGAAAAAGGTAGAGCCACGGAATGAAAGGAGGCTCAGTCACCGAATTACTGCCCGAAGAACTGCCGGCCAGACGGAGATACTCAATCAGTTCCATGTCAGCAGGAAATAAAAACTTCTATTATACTATGTTCATTATTACATGGCTCAGCTCAGTGTGGTCCAAACCAAATTAGGCATCTTTTTGAAGGCAAATCTCATCTATTCACTAATTTCCTCTCTCACTTGGTGGCCAACCACCCACCCCAAGTTCCAAATCAGAAGCTTCCTTGTCTCCTGCCTCTCTGTCATTATCTATGTGCAATCAGTCATTCAATCGCAAAGAACTCCAATCTTCCCAATATTCTTGAACTTGACCTTTTCTCACGCTAGCTAAGTGCCTTATGATTTCTCCCCAGAGGGCTGTCACCAGGGAACCTCTGTCCAGCCTCGTCCTTCCCAAATCCTTCCAACCCACAGCCATGAAAATAATGTCTGTAAAACGAGCACCTGCCATCACTCCTGTGTTCCCCTGTGTTTCAGGGAAAGGCCCAAGCACCTCAGCCTGGCATCCGGGCTCGAGAGAACCTGGCCTCAGCCCTGACTCCCCAGTCCTCTCACTTCTGTGCCAGAGCAGTGAGTGGCTGGTACACAGCCCCGCCCATCCCCCTGCTAGCAAGTGTAATCCAGCTTGTCCTTTAGGAATCAAATTTTGACCACTTTTCCCAGAGAAAGTTCGTGTGCTTCTGTACCGTCCCATCAACAAGATGCGGTTAGCAACCTTGTCTGGCTACTCTCACGGCATCTGTGCTTATCACCATTCTGGAATTTACCCCATGACCGGTGTTAAGATCAGGGCTGATGGCCCACTGGGAGGGGGTGGCAAGGCCGCACAGTGGTTTTAACTGAAATTCTTCCTCCCGAGAGGCACCCTGTCCCCAATCTAACCAACCTCCTCCTGCCACCGTCATCTAGAGACTGAGAACATGGCCGGCGGCCGCCAAGGCCCTGTCCCGCTGTGGCCAACATCTGTTGACGGATCACATCCATTCTGACTCATCAGTACCTGTGCACTGAAGAGAATGATGAACTTCAAATAGAAAAAGTGAGTTTTGTTCCTAGCTATTTATTAATACTGACTCTCGCCTTTGTAAAAGTATAAACACCACTCAATACTGTCTTGCCAGTTGACTTATGAAACCACATCACTCCAAGTAAAGAAAAAATCCCAATGTACATAACATTGATTGTAGGTCATTAGCTCTACCTTTGTAAAGGAAAGTAATGAGCATTTATTAAGTTAGTGGTTAGAAATACGAAACTTTCATGTTTTCTCTTGCCAAGGTACAATCAGTGTGAGACTAAGTTTCTTGGTGTTTGTAAATGAGGCACTTTGGAGAGGTTAACCTCTTTGTAGAGGGTCAAACTAACAATCCGATTTTCGATTTGCTGCGTTAATAAAATGGCCAGCAGGAGAAAACCTGTGCTACTCTCAGCTCTGTTCTGAAGCTATAAGCTTCAGTTTTCACAGAGTCTATTCATAATTCCGCAGAGATGAAAACACGGTTCAAACAACCTGGCTCCGTGAGCTCACCTTCCAGCTTATCCTGTGGGCCTCCCAGAGAATATCGGTGTGAAGACGTTGAGCAACCACTCCAGGACACTAACAAATTTTTTTTAACTTAAAATGATTGAATATTATTATATAATAAATAAGTTATTTAATTGAATTCATTACATACGACTAAGCACTAGAACTTCTGGTCCTGCACATTATCCAGGAACAGAGTAAGTACTATAGTTTAAAATCCAAGGATAAGCCATTTTCTGCATCAATAACCTGTCCCTTCCTGAGAGGGTCCCTGAGAGAAACACATCAGAACTGGAAGAAACTGCCCACATGTGACCGTGTACGTGTGGCCTACCACACAGGGACTTCACACTGTTGGTTCCAACTAATGTTCCCATGGTGGGACAACAGACCTTATTTATTATAACAAAGAATTTTTCAAGGCTTATATTATTTTTAGGAGATCCCTAGATAATCACAACAAAATGACAGCTAAATACAAATGGAAAGGTAACAATCATTTTTATGTGTCTCCATGTGCTAAAATATATCAATCCACTCTATAACTCACTCACATGGAGTATGAAATTGTGACTGCTTTTTGTGGAAACAGGAAATAGTCACTGTCAGGAATTTTACTTTCTGATTCCTCACAGGGGTATGGGTTGGTGGGGATGGAGGGAGATGTGAGACTGGAACCCCAGGCAGGAAGGAGCTTGCTTGCTCCACTGCCTCCGCTGTCTGCAAAGCTCTGAAGAGCAGATTACGGAATTATTATAATTACGCAGCCCTCTCTGAGAGCCGGATTGCATTTTCAGAGAGAGGCGCAGTGACTGAACGAACATTATCAAGGAATACACTGAAATCATTACCAGTGTTTTCATCCACAGTACAAGAGAACGAAAGACGATGAAGAAGATAAAAGTAAAAAAAAAAAAAAAAACTCACTTAACGACTGTGGAAGAATGAATGCCAGGTCTACCAGATGTAGGTGCCCTACTGAGCAAGCACTGGAGGCTTGGGGACAGGATTTTGACTCTGCATTGAGCTAACAAGTACTGTGCTTGTTCCCAAGACATCCTCAGATCACAGGTGGCAAACACAAGGTCCACGGCCGAATCCGGCCCTCCGCCTTGTTTTGTCCGGCCCCTAGGCACCGAGCTCCTTGCCCCTAGTTAAGGAGTAGTCCCATTTATACAGTCCTGAAGATATATTCGGCCCTTTGAAGGCAACTGCAAGGCTGATGTGGCCCCTGGTGAAAATGAGTTTGACACCCCTGCTCTAGATTTAGCTGATGATGCAGTTTAATGACTGCTACCTACCTACTTACTGGGAGCTAAAGAAAAGCTATGAGCATGCATGGCGCATCCACAACCCTTTGGCCGTTGTTCCAGAGGGTTACTTTGTTTCTCCTGTGCAAGTCCTACTCCAGAATGGGGACCTGGCACCTCTCCTGTGTGGACACAGGTCTGGGTGGGTAAGAGCTAAGAGAACCGTGGGCAGCATCATTCCCCAGAGACTCAGATCCCAGGACCAGCCTGAGGTCTGAGCCCCAGAGCCCACCTCCCAGGCAGGGCCCACCTCTGGGAGCACCGGGAACGCTGCAGGGCAGCGTCACTGTGGGGGCGGGGCTCCTAACGTTGCAGGAGGTGGATGGTTTAAAAACCAAAACCACGATTTCTCTTCTGTAGACCCTGAAACTGAAAGTGCACCAAAGGGAAAACGGCCCCTCCACAAACCAGAAGTGACGAACTTTTTGAAGTAACTGTAACAGGTTAAAAAAAGCCTTTGGAAGAATTCGCTACAAAGATAATATTTTTGAAAGCTACATAACAAGGAAAATTGAAGGCATTAATTTTTATCCTGTTTTTCAAGTCAATCTTGCCAGAGCAAAAAAAAAAAAAAAAAGTGATGTTGGGATAAAAATGAAAAATAACGTGTCTTCAGAGAAAAGTAACAAGCACCACCCCCGCCAAAAAAAAACTTCGTGAAGGTCTCGGTAATATTAATGAAATCAAAATACTGAGAATAGAATGAAAAAAACCCCAAAAGATATTATTTTGAAGTAAAACAAAGAAAGATCAGAAGAGGTAGAAATATATAGAAATATATAAACTTTAATTCATTGGTTGATATGTCAGTGTTTTAACTCCCTAAACTTTATAAACTTTAAAGTTCCTGAGCTTGAAGTTTTCAATTACTTTAAATGTCTATAACCAGAGATGGATGTTACAGACATGGCAAACAGTAGTAAAAGTAAATGTCTGAGAAAAAGAAAAGAAACTTGATTATTTCAGATCACTTTACGTGAGGCACACCCTGCAGCAGATAGGAGACTTCATCCATAAGCCTCTGAAACTGACGCCTCACAAACACTTAGAGCTGCGTGTATTTGCTAAAAATTGTTTTAATTCCCAAGAATGCCATTTTTTAGGGCCAATGTTTAGAAGGAAACACATTCTCTTCATAATCACCTTGAGACAACTATTCAGAAAGGAATTACTTTTTCCACTAGCCTCAGTGAGCAGATCTAAAACAAAAAGTTGTTTATTTTTATTATTCAAAACTGAATGACACAGGGTGTGAAGTCCAGCACGGGGAACATAGTCAGCAACTGTGTATGACATCAGATGGGGGCCGGACTCATTGGGTGATTGCTTCGTAAGTTATATAAATATATGATCATTACGTTGTACATCTGAAACTAACATAATACTGGTTGTGAACTCTAACTTAAAAATAAAATGTGGGTTAGTGTGGATGCACACATCACTTAGCTCTGTCCACGGAACAGACCTAGAAGTAATAACACACAAGAAGCAACCAGCAGACGTAAGACCCAGATTTTGGTTTCAAATGCTACTCTCAAATAAAAGAAAACAGGGCTCCTTGGAGAAGTACCTGATTTCCAGGGGGCAAAAACATGTAAGATGAGTATCTTTTAATAAGACAAAGTAAGAAGTACTCAACAAAAAATTTAGAAAGGAAAGAGCACGGGAGCCAAATTGAGAGAGCTCCCAATGGCCGTAGTTGGCATTAGAGCATGAATATAAATAGCATAGTATTGGATTATAATTAAAAGTTAAAATATACATGAGTCCATACTCCTATAAATAAATGATTGGATAAATACATAAATAAGGAAATAAATAAATAAATGGCAGGCAAATCTTCTCTGGATGAACTGCAGATAATAATACCCCTTCCACAAGAAGCCTTTGAGAGTGGACTGAATCTATTGGCTTGCTTCTAAAGAATAAAGTAGGGAAAGGAAATAGTAACTTTATAGTGAACAAACGCGGTAAACACTACCTTAATCAAATGATAAAGGTTAAAGGTCAACAGCGATGTCACATGGATAGCCTATACTCCTCAATAGCTTGTGAAAGGAAGTTCACTTTACCTCTACAGTATTCTTTCCAAAAACCCAGAGCCCCAGTCTAATCATGAGAAAAACGAAGCCCAAACCCACATGGGGAGACACGCTACAGTACTTCTCACGACGTTCAAAGTCATGACAACAAGGCAAAACTAATAAACCAGAGAAGACCAGAGAGATATGACAACTAAATGCTATGTGTACTAGGAATTAGATCCTAGGAAAGAAAGAGAGTATTAACGCAAAATCTAAAAAAAAACAAACAGAGTCAGGGGTTTAATTAATGGTAATGTAGCTGAAAGACTTGTGCACAGAAAACTACAAAATATTAATGAAAAAAATTAAAGATACCAATAAATGGAAAAACATCCCATGCTCATGGATTAGAAGACTCAACATTAGTATCTACCTGTCCATACTACCCAAAGTGATCTACAGACTCAAAGTAATGCCTATTAAAATCCCAATGACATTTTTTAACAGAAATAGAAAAAATAATCCTGAAATTTGCATGGAACCACAAAAGACCCTGAATATTCAAAACCATCTTGAGAAAGAAGAACTGGAGGCATCACACTTCCTGATTACAAAATATATTACAAAACTACGGTAATTAAAACAGTATGATACTGGCATAAAAACAGACATATGGACCAATGAAACACAACAGACAGCCCAGAAGTCAATCCATGCCTATACAGTCAACTGACCTTCAACACAACAGGGTGCCAAGAATACACAACAGGGAAAAGGCAGTCTCTTCAACAAATGGTGCTGGGAAAACTGGATACCCACATACAAAAGAACAAATTAAACCCGTATCTTAACACTATATACACAAACGAACTCAAAATGGATTAAAAATTTAAACACAGACCTAAAACTGTAAAAAATTAGGGAAAAAAACATGTCTTCCCTTAGAAGAAAACAAGGGAAAAGCTTCTGCACATTGGTCTTGGCAATGACTTCCTGAATATAACACCAAAAGCACAGGCAAAGAAGAAAAATAAACAAACTGCATCAAATTAAAAAGCTTCTGCGCAGCAAAGGAAACAAGCAACAAAAAGAAAAAGCAACCTAATGAATGAGGGTAAAAAACCCTGCAAACCACACATCAAATGGGGGTTACTATCCAAAGTGTATATAAGAACTCCCACAACTCAGTAACAAAAATATCAAATAACCCAAGTATGAATGAGCAAAGGACTAGAACAGCTATTTCTCAAAAGAAGACATACAAATGCACCACATATATACGAAAAGATTCTGATCATCACTAATCATCAAGGAAATGCAAATCAAAACCACAATGAAATATCTCCTCACACCTATTTGGATAGCTGTTATTCTAAAAACTAAAGATAACAGCTGTTGACAAGGATATGAATAAATTGGAACCTCTGTACACCCTTGGTGGGAATGTAAAATGGTGCATCAACTATAGAAACCAGTGTAAAAATTCCTTACAACTTAAAAATAGAATGACCATACGGCTGCATATATTCTTTCAAATTAGTGTTTTGTGTTTCTTTGGATAAATTCCCAGAGTGGAATTTTTAGGTCATAAGGCAGTTCCATTTTTAATGTTTTGCGGTAACTCCAGACAGGTTTCCACCGTGGCTGCACCAGGCTGCATTCCCACCAACAGTGCACAGGGGGTCCCTTTGCCCCACATCCTCGCCAGACTTGCTGTTTGTTGATTTACTGATGATGGCCATTCTGACAGGTGTGAAGTATGATACTGTGAAGTGGTTTTGATTTGCATTTCTCTGATGATTAGTGACATTGAGCATCTTTTCATGTCTATTGGCCATCTGTCTGATCTCTTTGGACAAGTGTCTATTCACATCCTTTGCCCATTTTTTAATGGAATTTTTTTGGTGTTGAGTTTTCTAAGCTGTTTATAAGTTTTGGATAGTAACCCATATCAGATGTATCATTAACAAATATATCCTCATTCAGTGGGTTGTCTTTTCGTTTTGTTGATGATTTCCTTTACTGAGCAAAAACTTTTTATTTTAATGTGGTCCCATTTGTTTATTTTTCTTTTGTTTCCCTTGTGAAAGATATGTCAGAGAAATATTGCTATAAAAAAACGCCCACGATTTTATTGCCTATGTTTTCTTCTAGGATTTTTATGGTTTTGAGCCTAACATTTAAGTCTTTAATCCATTTTGAGTTTATTCTTGTGGATGGTATAAGTGGTCTAGTTTCATTTTTTTTTTACATGTATCTGCCCAATATTTCCAACACTATTTACTGAATAGACTATCTTTATTTCATTGTATGTTTTTGCCTCCTCTGTCAAATATTAACTGACCATAAAAGTGTGGGTTTATTTCTGTGTCCTCTATTCTGTTCCATTCATCTACATGTCTGTTTTTATGCCAGCACCATGCCGTTTTGATTACTATGTCCTTGTAATACAATTTGATATCAGGTGGCATGATTCCTCCAACTTTGTTCTTCTTCCTGAAGATAGCTGTTGCTTTCAGAGTTATTTGTGTTCCCTATAAATTTTTGGAATATTTGTTCTAGTTCCGTATTTACAACAGCCAAGATCTGGGAGCAACCCAAGTATCCATCAGTAAATGAGTGGATACAAAAGCTGTGGTACATTTACACAATGGAATACTACTCAGATGTTAAAAAAAAAGAATGAAACCTCACCCTTTGCAACAGCATGGATGGACCTGGAGAGCATCATGCTAATCAGAGAATAAGCCAATCAGAGAAACACAAAATCCGTATGATTTCACTCATATGCGGAATCTATTGATAATGGACAAAATGAACTACCGGCAGAATAAAGGCACTCACAGAGAGCAGGCTAACAGCTGCTGGGGTTGGGAGGCTGAGGGACGAGGTGGCGTGATTGGACAAAAAAGAAAAAGAGAGAAAAAACTCATGGACACAGACGACAGCGTGGTGACTCCTGGGGGTGAGGAGGTGGGGGAAGGTGGAGGAGAGGGTAAATGGTGATGGACGGAGACTTGACTTGGTGTGGTGAACACACAACACAGGGCACAGGTGATGTGCTGTAGACTGTGCACCTGAAACCTGTACATTTTTGTTAGCCAGCGTCACCCCAATAAATTCAATAAAAAGGAAAAAAAAAGGAATGACCACATGATCCAGCAATCCCACTCTTGGATATACATGTATCTAAAGAATCGAAATCAGGATTTCCAAAAGATATGACACTTTCATGTTCACTACAGTGCTGTTCACAGTAGCCAAGGTATATAAACAACCTAAGTGCCCACTGAGATGAATGAAGAAAATGTAGTAGATGCATATTACTCAGCCTCTTAAAAAAAGGAAACCCTGTCATATGCAACAACATGGATGAACCTAGAGAAACTCACATTAAGTGACATAAGCCACCACAGGAAAACGAACACTTCATGATTCCACGTCTGTGAGGTACTCTGAACAGTCAGACTCGTAGAAGTAGAGCAGAACTGCGATTGCCAGGGGCCAGGGCACCGGGAAATGGAGACTTGCTGTTCATCAGCTATAAACTTTCAGCTATACAAGACAAATAAGCTCCAGAAATCTGCAGTGCAATATACTATGGGGACCCCCCAAAACCAGAATTATCTCCTGGAGGACGGGTCCTTGTAGTACAGGCTTCCCCCACTGAGAGAGTGTTCTAGGAACCCATCTGTGTCACTACACCAGCTGGCGTTGTTGTGAGAGGCTGTGTTCAGCTTCAGTGAATATCTTTTGAAGACCCTTTCAACACATTTGCCCATCTCATGACAGGTGAGTTACGAGCACACCTGCCCACACCAACTTGAATGTCCAGCAGCTATTGACCAAAAATGGCCTGACCCCCATGCCCTACCCTTCCCTATTCACTTGATCTCGCCCCAAGTGACTTTTTTTGTTTCCTTGGATGAAAAAAGTCCTCAGAGGGAATCATTTTGCTGATGTGGAAGAGGTGAAAGAAAAAACAGCTGAAGCACTAAACGGCATCAAAATCGACAAGTTCAAAAACTGTTCCGTGCAGTGGAAATGTCTCAATGGGTACACTGCATTCAAATGGAGAGTACTTTGAAAGTGACTGAAGTTTAAACATGTAAGGATACACGCATACTTTTTATGAATGAAGTCCAGGTTTGGGGGGTCCCCCCCTTGTAGTACAAACAGAACAATACTGTATTGTACAGTTAAAACTTTGCTAAGTGGGTAGATCTCATGTCAAGTGTTCTTACTACCATTTTTTAAAAAAAGAAAATTAAGCCCTCCTTCCTGGTGCATAGTCATGTATCAATGGGTTTTTCCTGGTTTTAACAGATGTACCACAAAATATAAGATTTTAGCAATGAGGGAAGTTGGAGGAGGGGCTTATGAAAACTCTTTCAGGAATGCCCAACCTTTTGGTGTCTCTGGGCTACACTGGAAGAAGAAGAGTTGTCTTGGGCCACACATTAAAGACACAAACACTAATGAAAACTGATGAGCAAAAAAACAGGTTTTAAGTAAGTTTACGACTTTACGTTGGG
Organism: Micronycteris hirsuta; assembly: GCA_004026765.1. Taxonomy (NCBI): domain Eukaryota; kingdom Metazoa; phylum Chordata; class Mammalia; order Chiroptera; family Phyllostomidae; genus Micronycteris; species Micronycteris hirsuta. The sequence continues at coordinate 57,929 of PVJI01003364.1, forward strand.
CCGCGGGTTAGACGCCCCTGCTTTATCTGATCTCTGTAAGTCTTCCGTAGATCTAAAAGTATTACAAAGTACAGAGTTCATTATTTTTTAAACTCAGCATGAGATTTGTTTGTGTGATTTTTGTTTTTTCATCAAAATGAAAACAAAACAGATTGGTTCTGACTTCCTTCTGTGTGGGTCTCTCCTAATAATGTTTTAAGTCTGTTGCTAACGCTCTTGGCAAAATCTGATTCTCCAAAAAAAGTAAATTAATGACAGCTACATGAATCTGCAAAATCATATATTTAAATAAAATGATTTGTTTTCAGCTATGATCTCTTTTCTTATAGTAAGTGAACGTTATTCCTTTGCAGACGTAACACTTACCACTACAAAGTACATACATGGGCAAACAGAAAGTCACAAGTTAGTTCTTCAACAAAGAATAAAAAATATAGCCCTGGCTGGTGTGGCTCGGTGGATTGAGCGCCGGCCTGCGAAGCAAAGGGTTGCTGGTTTGATTCCCAGTCAGGGCACATGCCTAGGTTGCGGGCCAGGTCCCCAGTGCGGGGCACACAAGAGGCAACCACACATTGATGTTTCTCTCCCTCACTTTCTCCCTCCCTTCCCCTGTCTAAAAATAAATAAATAAAATCTTTTAATAAAAAGAATAAAAAAGATAATTCTGAGAACAGCAAGTGCAAGTTTTGGGGTTTTTTGTTTATTTTTATCAATAAACTTTACCATCCAAATCATTATTATGTTCATAAATCTGCCCTGATACTAGACAGCTTAGATTTCTGATAGAGTGCTTAATGAAAAAAACCACACATGGTAACGAGAACCTCTGAAAACACTGTTCTGCAACATACTATCACAAGTCTGAGAGGCGAGGAACGCACCCCGGCCCTTTGTTCTACGACACATAATGCGCCATTTCTAGTTGCTTCTACTGTCACTTTATGTTCCTTATTATAGTTTACTTTGCCCATAACACACACCTTTCAATAAACTGACTTTGTGAAGAAAATTCCTCTTTACCTAAATATACTTGCAGGGAGGAAATAGATATAATAAGTTCTTTACAAAAAAAATAAAAATAGAACGAGTTAAATAATTTACCTGAGGTTATAAAACAAGTCGCAAAAAGAACTGGATGAGGTCTGTCACTAGTGTCCAGAAAGAGGTAACTGACTCCCTACGGAAGACGCATCTTCCTGTTTTAAAGTGTCCATTCTGTTGACCTTACTGCGCCGTTCTTCTTTATTACTGCTCCTAATCCACTGGGTGATGTTCATGTCATCGGGAGGCAGGCAGCAGGCCTGCAGGTAACCTTATGTAGCTTCCATTCAGACGACTTGCAAAACTGCAGTCAGGTCCTTTATGACCGAAATTACAAAACTGTCCGAATGTGCTTATAAGCAAACCATGCATCTTTCACCAACCTGAAAGCCATGATTTAAGAAAATTAAATTCCCTAAAAACCCTAAGATTATGAGCAGAAGTTCCATTCAGGATAGAAACATGTTAGCTGATAAAGCTTCCAAGTGCTGGAGGAATAGGTTTATTTTTCTTAAAGTCCTGGCAGTAAGAATAATGTTTGTTTTTTTTTTTAACGAAAGCTATTTCTATATTATTTGTGGATTGGGTTTTCAGGGTCTGATTATTTAGGTGAACTGTTTATTTATCTTCCTTCTAGTATATATGTTAGGCCCTTTATGAGTTTTTAATAAGTACATGATCTACACCAGAAGGTGACAGTCCCAAATACAGGACATAATACCCAAATCATGGTAATAACTGCCCAATCGGAAATTCCCTTATCTAGGGCTCTAAATGTCTGCAGCTGTAACTATAATCCAGAAACATGCAAACAGACAGAGTGGCTCAAACATGCCACATCTCTCATACTTGAACGAAAGCTTATGAGCCTCTCTCAAAGGAACCTGCATCAGACCCTCATCCAAAACATATTTACTGTTTTTATTCACAATTGTAACCAGGTGGATAGTATGGGTTTTCCACCCAAAGTTCTATTTAGAAGTTGGCACTTACACAGCTTAATGGGGATAACCTGAAAACAAACAAACAAACAAACAAACAAACTCCACATATAAGAAATATCTTATTCTCTAATAATTCCCTATAAATGTAGGTGTATTACAAATGCTCCCATTATCTATTTGAGTTACCAAGTGATAAAATGGGCAATGGTGAATTTTTTCATACAATCAAGGTCAAAAATTCCATCTGCCTTGCCCTTAGAAAAAGTCCACTATACTGGCTGGGGAGGGAAAGAAAGGACCAAGAAAACTCAGTGTAAAATGCTGGTGACTTTTCCTGGCATCTCAGTCAGCAAAGGTCTGGAAAAAGGATAAGATGGGGAGTGGGAAACTAATGCTCATTCAGCTCAACTGCATATGTTCAATTTGATAATATGACCAATATGACTCTAGGGTTTAAAAATATAAGTTACTGTATCAAATGATCCCCCAATGGAAGCCACATGCTCCAGTGGGTTCTGTGGGGGGGCCAACCCTGCCTCCCCATCCACATCACCCTGGTAAAAAATGCAAGTGAGCCAGAAGCACCGACGCACACATGGACTCTGCAAATAATAAAAGCTTTTACGGCTCTCCATTTTCTCTGAGTGTCATTTTAATTGTATGCTGCAAGCTTTGACATAAAGGTCTTATTTTCATTAATTCCTCGGTAATTTGCAATTTCAGGTTTGATATCTTCTTTTATTCAGTATCCTAGGAGGAAAGAATGTGTGATTGATTTTATGGGTTTCCCAACCTTTAACAAAGAAATAAAAACACACTTTTAAGTGTAATTTAAATAATGTGATTTTTCACCTTAGGGCTGATTTTAGAAGCTTGCCCTCAGCAAAATAACTCTTTGCATTTCAAAGACCTTTGGATTACGAGGCTCGGTTATCTACTAAAGATGATTTCTAGGTCTTCAACTGTTAGAAGCTTGAACTGGGTACAAAATTTTAAAACTTTTACCACCTCTCAACTACTCATTCTTCTAAGTACTCAAATTTCCCATTGCATCATAGTATCCTCAGAAAGATATAAATCCACAGCTTGAAAGTTAAAACAACATTTTAGACGTGAGTTCTTTAGGATTTATTGAGTACAAGACTTAATATTAATAGATTAGACCTGCACTGTCCAATAAGGCCTACCAGCCACGTGTAGCTGCATATATTTGAATTAAGTAGAATTAAAAATTCAGCTCTTCAGTCACACTCGCCACATTTCAAGTGATCCAAGCCGCATGGAGCTAGTGCCATTTCCATCATCACTGCAATTTTTTTTTGGACAGAACCGGGTTAGACCAAAGGAAAGAAAATAACTTCCATGAAACCACTTGTATAATTTGTTGGCAGCAAAGCTAAAACTAGGATTAGAGCTTTTAAATTCTACTCTTACTTGCCTTCCACTAAGCCACACTGTTCCTAAGAACTAATAAGTAAGTTAAAGGAGTTTACCAGAACAAGCAACAAGCTGAATCTAACATAAAATTATCTGATTTCCATATAAAGCTTAGAAAAATGAACTTGGCCACCTAGGAAACCTAATAAATTCCAAGAAGCAATATAAGGGACAACTCCCCCAAACCTCTGAAATGTAAAGGAAATAAAAACAAATTCTTCTAAAAAATACTGAATCAGGAAGTTCCAGTCTAGACGGCAGTGCAGGCAGATATAGTTCACCTCTTCACACAACCACAACAAAACTGCAACTAAAATATAAAACACAGCGTTCAGAACCAACAGAAATCATGGCAGTCTGACAACTACAGAATGAGAGAAACTAGAACCATCCAGACTGAGCCAGCAGACTGGTGCCTTATCTGGGACTCCATCAACCTGGCTAATAGGCTTAACCCACCTAAGAGATCCCCAGAGTTTCTGTCCCACTGAAGCTGCTTTTCCATATGAATGGTCTTGGCTCCTGCTTCACAACTTCCTAAATCCTCTCAAACAATCAGCAGCCGGCCTCAATGAGCCCCAGGCCCGGAACTAGCACCCTATATTCACAGCTTGGCTTTCTCTGGAAATCTCTAAGCACAGCACAAGTAGCAGCCATCTCAGATTGCTTTATAGCTCAGACGGGGTGGCCTTAGAAAAAACACAGGTGGAGGCTGACCTTGGCCTGCACCACCCAGGAAACTCCAGGGCCAGCGCACCCAATGGACAGCTACAGACCCTGTCAGAACACCACTGCCCTCCCCCTGCACAGCTGATCCTCCACGAGGGAGGAGGGTGATGGACAGGGGTCACAGCTAATCCTTGCAGCTGACTGGCCAGGGTAAATCCCTCCCAACAGCAATCAAGGCCCAACTACAAGAGGAGGGTGTACTCAGCCCATACTTTGAGGAGGGTGCACTTTGAGAACCTAGCCTGGGTGGTAGGGGAAGCTGTGCCACCAGACTCTATAGGACACCTCCTACATTAGGCCACACTACCAAGACATGGAATCAAAGCAGCTCTACCTAATACATAGACACGCACACAGGGAGGCTGCCAAAATGAGGCCCAAATGAAAGGACAGATCAGAACTCCAGAAAAAGAGCTAAGTGAAATGCAGATAAGCAATCTATCGGATAGAGAGTTCAAATTATTGGCTATAAGAATACTCAAGGAACTTAGTGAGGACCTCAGCAGCATAAAAAAGGTCCAGTCAGAAACAAAGGATAGATTAATTGAAATAAAGAACAATTTACAGGGAAGCAACAGTAGAGTGGACGAAGCCAAGAATCGAATCAATAATTTAGAACATAAGGAAGCAAAAAACAATCAATCAGAACAAGAAGAAGAAAAGATAATCCAAAAAAAGGAGGACAGTGTAAGCAGCCTGTAGGAAAACATTAAGCAATCCAACATTTGCTTCATAGGGGTGCCAGAAAAAGAAGAGAAAGAATAAGAAATTGGAAATCGATTTGAAAAAATAATGGAAGAATCCTTCCCTAATTTGGTGAAGGAAATAGACATGCAAGGCCAGGAAGCACAGAGTGTCCCAAACAAGATGGATGCACAAAGGCCCACCCCAAGACACATCATAATTAAAATGCCAAGGTTAAAGAGATGCAAAGGTGGGTGTGGGAGAATGGGTGAAGGGGTGAGGGGATTAAGAAGTACAAATAGGTAGTTATAGAGTAGCCATGGGGATGTAAAGTACAGTATAGGAAATGGAGCAGCCAAAGAACTTATACTAATGACCTGTGGACATGAACAAGGATGGGGTGATTGCCTGGGGGGTGAGGGGTGCTAGGTGGAGAGGGAAAGGGGGAAAAATCAGGACAACTATAATAGCATAATCAATAAAATATAATTAAAAATAAAAATTAAAAATACTGAATACAAAAAGAAGCAAAACAGAAATTATAAACTACCTAGAAATTGATAAAAATTAAAATTTTATGTCAGTCTATAGAATATAATCAAAATTATACTAGAAATGGAAAGTCCTAAATTTTTTAATTAAAAGAGTAAGATTAAAAATCAAGTAAGCACTCAATTTATAAATCTAGAACTAGTGTAAAATAGAGACAAATAAAAATAAAGGGATAAAATTAATAAATTATATATATATTTTTTAAAAAGATTTTATTAATTTATTTTTAGAGAGGGAAAGGGAGGGAGAAAACGAGGGAGAGAAACATCAGTGTGTGGTTGTCTCTCATGTGCCCCTTACTGGGGACCTGGCCCACAACCCAGGCATGTGCCCTGACTGGGAATCAAACCGGCGACCCTTTGGTTCGCAGCCCACACTCAATCCACTGAGCCACACCAACCAAGGCCTAAATTATATATTTCTTAATGTAGACTTGATTAATTTAAAAGTAAACAAATTTCTTATAAGCCTAATTAAAAAAGAGAAAATAAAAATCTACAGAATTAAAAATAAAATGTCAATATAACTGCTTTTGAGGATATTAAAAAATATATATATGAATATTATATGTTGTTTGAGACCAATACATTTAAAAATCCAAAATAAATAAATGCTTTCTGGCAAAATACAAATTAACAAAATTGTCACAAGAAAGGTCACGAAATTTGAGGTGAACCAATAAGCATAAAAATATCTTAAGAGATTGTAAAAAACTGATACTTGCATTAAAAGAGTAATAATGATTAACATCTACCAGTTTAAATAATGACATTAACAAATTAAAGGTAAACTGTGTGATTGAATCATAATATATAAAAACACACTGAATTCAATACAGGCATTCAGTTTAAAAACTATAAACAAAAGGAAACTTTTAGAACAGTACAAAGGACATTTATTAGAAATACAAATAGCAAGCCTAACATTAAAAGTTAAAATCCTTTTTCTCACCAAAACTGAGAAAATCCTCAATCACTACAATTTACTCATATTGTTTTAAATATTATACTAACTAAAGAAAATAAACTAAGTGGCATGAATCTTTAGGAAGAAAAAATGTTATTATTCACAGATAAAAGAATTCTATAGGCTATACGAAAGAATTTTTTAAATTATTATACCTAATCAGAGAATTTAATAAAGTAGATATAAAGTAGATATACAGAAATTAATAATTTTCATTTATATCAGCAATGACCACTTAGAAAATAAAATATCCAGCTCAAAATATTGACCAAAAACTATATGATGAAGGTGATAAAAATGAGACCTAACTAAAAGCAAAATATACCACGTGACTGGACAAGTTAGAAACCCGCCGGCTCTTCCTAAATCGACCTGTACCGTTCACGTCCAGCATCCTCACCCTGTTCTGTCGTGCCCACCACAGAGAAAGGACCCTTCACACGGAGGAGGGCTACGTCAGGTTCGCCACCGCTCTACCTATGGTGCCCACTGCAACACTGAATACGGAAAAGGGGAAAAAGAACCCTCCTAATGAACTTTGTTCAATAAAACCCGTCCCACTCATCACATTTTATCAAATAAAGAGCTGAGACCTAGGAAGGTTACATCGCATCAGAGACACAGAGCTGCTCCTGAGTGTCCTTTCTGAGTGTACTTGAAAGAGAGACAGAAGGTCATTTTGGGGGGACATTGTATTTCAGAAGCAAACTTTTCCTCATACAGTGAAAAGAGCATCCCTCTAAGACTACAGACAGGAGGTAAGTCCCAGTATTGGCTCAGCTACTAACTAGTTTTGGGATCTACGTCAACTCACTTCATTTCTCTGGATTCAGTTCTCCATCAGTAAAACTAGGTTGCTGTATGGCTGGATGATATTAAGGAATTATATTCTTGATTCCCTACCATTAATGAGATAACAGAATTGTGGCTTATAAAAGAAATCCTTATCTTTCAGAGACAATGGTAAAATACTTATGAATAGAATGATATGATGTATGGGATTTGCTTCAAAATAATCTGGAGAGAGGGAAAGTGACTAGGAATATAGATAATACAAACTGGGCATGAATGGATAACTAAGCTGGATATATGCATTTTACTACTCTATTTTTGTATATATTTAACACTTTCCCCAATAAAGCTTTTTTTTGTCAATAAAAGTGATGATCAAAAATTATCTCTAAACCAAAGGCATAAAGAAGTAAAGATGTCATCAAGTGGAAATGCCAGATTCAGTCATTTAATAATACTGGGTCTTCAGGAGTCATTAGCCTCTAGCTGAAGGGTCACAGTGTCCTCAGCACTTGGCTTCACCCCCTGCTAAGTCCTAACAGCAGCACCATTATTTATGAAATTACTAATAATGGATTTCTAGGAGACCTCATCTATCATCGTTAATGTTTCCTCCCTCCTGTTAAGAGGGCTGTTTAATGAGAAGGGGCTGTGATAGTCATACAAACACATCATTAGTCAAGGGATATTTACTAAAATACCCAAGGCAGTCAGTGCTCATTCTCTCTGTAAAGGGGAAGAGAAGAAAGAGAAGGGATGTCAGGAAAGGAAGGGAAGAGAAAATAAAGACTGATTGACTGACTGATTGATTGATTGGGGAAAAAAAAAAGACAACCAAACATAATTGACTGATTGATTGGGGAAAAAAAAAGACGACCAAACACCCATTCTCTGCAGAGAAGTCTGTTCAACACCAGAGAAGCTGGAGAGTAAGTGCTCAGATTATCACAGGAGCTGATGGGGGGCCACGCAGCCCCGCGGCTTGGACTCCGTCAGGTGGGAGGTCACCTGCCTCGCTGGTGTCTGGCTCTGATGCACCTGAGTTCAGTGAGTACAGTTTGTAGGGTCCGCAGTTGTTCAGGGACACGTCAGAGGAAACATGGGGAGGAGAAAAATACTTCCTTTCCTCCGGGGCACAGACTCAGACAACAACCAAAAGACGAAAACCTCTTTAAGATGGCTGAGAACTGAGACGTGGCCGAAAGAAGAGTCTATTTCACACCCTCACCTCCCTTTGCTTACCTAAAAGATTAACATTTGTGGGAACCTAGGCTGAGTGAGCTGACTTGCTAATGAATTTGCTATTGTTTCTTTCTGATCTCAATTTTAATCTTTTTTTAACTTCTATTTAGCATTCCCCTTTGTAACGATTCCCACATTTCTACAGTTACATTTCATTGTATTTCATTTAAGACATATTGAAAGCTAATTATATAAAGATTCTAGTAGAGGGCTTGAACTCTTCCAAAGAACTCTCCTATTGGAAGGTTATAAAAAACAAAATACATAAAATGGTTACAATATTTTATATAGGAGATTATGTTAATTATAACTGATCAGGCAGTAGAGACGTTAGAATCTGAGAGCTTAAAAAATTATAAAACGCAGAACATGCAAACGGTCAATCCAGCGCCTTGCAAGCCCCACCCACCCTCCCAACCGCAATAGGCTTGATCCCACACAATGAAACAATTGTTTACCGAGTTGACAGAAATGCTGTACGGATTTTTATTTATTTTGCAAGTAGTTTTGCTTCCATCATGAAAGGCATCAGTTAAATACCCCCAGAAGGAACCTTATGACAGAATGCAAAGTGCATAAGAGCGAAAGAGACTGTGATCAAGTCCACATTTCATAACTTGCTACGTTGTAAACTTGAACACCTAACTCTTGTGGCCTGACTCTCTGCATCCGTACTAACAAATGGTTATATTTAATTCACAGTGTTCCATAAGGATTAAATGACAGTAAACACACAGCGAAATAGCACAGTACCAGGCCAGTGGCATACGCTTAATAGCTGTGAGTTCCCTCCTTCAAAAAATATTCTTTTAGTCTGAAAACGAGTGCATATAAGTCATAAAACTGAGGATTAGTTTTCAACATAATGTTTTCCAGATAATGATCAATAAAATTATTTTGGGATAGCCAAACACAGTATCTCAGTAAAGAATAATAACAACACTAAATTCATGCATTTCCCTAAATTGCCTTTTTTTAAAACATATATTCCTATTGGTTAAATCATTGTGAAAGAAGGAACCATTCTTTGCTCTTGGGAATTCTGCAAACGCTAAGTGTGTCTCTAATTGGCACAGGCAGCGAAGGGCCGTCCTCTGGGCTGGCGGTGTTTCCTCTCCGGTAGAAGGAGCAGGGCTTGGCTAGGCTCTCCCATGCCCCTCTTCTGTCTCAGGTGGCTGCGGGGGTGGCCCTGCCGTACAGGGCCCAACACAGAAAACCCTTCACCATGCATGAAGGCTTAGCTGAACACGAGCTTCCCGGGGAGAACTCCAACAGCGCGGAAACAGCAGGCCCACGAGCAAACGTGGCAGTAACCACACGTTACACTGAAAATGTTCAGTCATGACAGCTATGAGATACCAGTATGCTCAGATGCAGAATTTACGGGAAAAAATAATGGTCAAAAACAAGTTCCAAGAGGCTTGGGACCCTTGGCCGGATCAAGGAGTGCAGGTGTGGGCAATAGCAGAGGGTTTTGTATGAAGGGCACTGATGAAAAGTATGTCGTGATCCCACCACCCCTCGGCCCCAGCAACCCGGGGAGGGGCAAGTGCACCCCTGCTCCTCACTCGGCTGACGGCCCCCAGAGCCTGGGCACCAAGGCCAGAGCATCCCATCCTCCGGAGAAGAGCCAGGACGGGACTGGGGAAAGGCGTGCCTGACTGCTCCTCCTGAGAATGCTGGCGTGACTGTTTAAGGAAGTTACCATACTACCATGGAAGATGGGATAAGAAACGTGTGCGTGCTTCCCAGACGTGGCCTGCGTGGGGGAGGTCCAGACCAAACATGCTTTAATATTTTCTCAACAGGGTGGTGCCCCAGAAGGAAGAGAGGACCTTATCAGTGAGAACCTACATTTGAAGTGGGGCACAGGAAAACCAGGAGTTGATGGGGAAGCATCCAGCCACTGGCCATCAGGGCGGGTGCTGCAGAAGAGGACAAGAAGGGGGTCTCCAATGCGCCCCCCCTACACACACACCAAGAAAGAGACCAGCTTTAAACACCCGAAATGACCTGGGAGCATGGAGCCAGCTCAGAGCACGACCAGTCGCCAGCCACACGAGAACTTTCCCACCCGGTGGCCTCACCTCCCCATTCTCCTGAATTGTGTCCCTCGAGGGTGCTAAACAGTGAGTGGGGGGAGGCGCTGAGTGACGAGAAAAAGTAAAAGAACTGCAACCACCTTCCCCTGACGTGGGCGGCCTGCCCCGACCCTCGCTGGAGAGCGTGATTGTGATGCGCTGCTTTTGAAGGCGCGTTAAAACATGCTCACCTGTGCACGGGGCCCTCCAGTTCCTGAATGAGGACGGAGTCTGTGAGTTTCTTACCTAAGAAGGAGCTGAAGTGTCATGTCATGCAGAGGGAAAGCTTCCCTGACCGCACAAAGTTAAAGGCACCGCATGAGATAAAAATAGCTGTGTTTTGATTCCATCTCCCATGTAGAGCTTATTCAATATACTGGATACAGAAAACACATCACCCACGTGCTTTTTATAGCTGGTCTATTAAGACGCATTCACTGACATGAAGAAGAGTCACCCTCAGCACTGCCTTTTAAAATGACCAAAGACAGCAGCACTGGGACGGCATTTGATAAGTGGTAATAACTGCTAAAAGCTAAAAGGAAGGTTTCCAGAACAAACCGGAAGAGGATTAAGTGCCCCTCCAGAAGAGGAAGGCTCTGCCTGGGCTCCTTAAACAGGCGCAGATGGTAGTTTCTCAAGAAGTGCTAAATAGCAGAATAGAATAAAGTCAATCCTCACTTAACATTGTCAGCTCTGTGATTTTAAACAAAGTAACATAAAATGAAACCAATTTCTAAACCATAGGCTAATGAATATAAACAGAAGTTAAGTTCCTAAAGCATCTCATCAGCATTATAACAAAACATTATTCAAGACTAGGAGAAAAAGCTGACACTAGTGTTGGTAATAGAGTGGAAACAGTGTGTGAATTAAGATAATTTTTCTGGACGGTAATTCAATATGTATATAAAACTAAAAAATTTACCTCGATATTCTACTTCTAGGGATTTATACATCAAAAAAAAATCATCCAAGAAATACATAATGACATAAGTTCAAAAATATTATTAATGGTATTAAACAATTAAAACACCAGACAGAACATAAGAGAAAGTAGCTTTCTGACATTAGACAGAACAGGGGCTGTGATGTGTGGGAGATGGGAAGCTGATCCGGTGGGCCTACAGCTGCCCCAGCCTTCTTCCCGTAGAGAGCTGCAGGCTGCAGCGAGAGAGGGGACCCGGCTCGAACCCAGCAGTCTCGTTGGGTTCAGCGCGACCAAAGCAAAGTATCAGACAGGAGGCCCATACAGAGAAGAGGTGGCGGGCAGCGAGCAGTCACAAGATTTGCAAAGGGTCCACCTCAAGTCTTTGGCAGAGGACTGATGTGTGGATGTACAGGAGAAATTTCCCAAGGCCTGGAATGCAGCAGCAAGCAAACTACACCCAGAACTCACACGGGTCTGAGAACAACTCACGTTCTCGCTAGTCCGCGGGGACAGGCTGCACAACACAAGGGCAGCAGGTGGGGTCCTCGGGAGAGATTGCCTTAGTACTTAGACTGAAACTCAAGGCTGCCCTCGGCTAACCTTCACCAAGCTTAACAGAAAAGACTGAAAGAAGGAATCAACCCGAGTGACCTCTACAGACTTGCACTGCAAGAAACTCCAGAGGGCGCCCTTCAGCAGATGGACAATCGCATCAGGGGGCAGTCTGGATGGATGTAAGGGAGAAGTGCAGGGAAGAGCCAATTTGTTGGGAAACTATACAAAATGTACTACACATTAGAGTATATAATACAAACACACCAAATATACAATTTTCCCCATTTTAATATCTTTCAAAGAGAATTGAACAAAAATAAGAGAGTATCATGGGGTTTATAACATACGCAAAATAAAATGTATAAGCAAAAATAGCAAATAAGATAGGAACAGAGAACAGAAGTTTATACAGTATGTGTAAAGTGATATCATGTTACTCGAAGTAGACGATGATAAATAAAATACGTTTATTATAAACCCTGAGGAATCACTAAAAGAGTGAGAAAATAAGTCAATAGTGAAGATAAAGCGGAGTCATAATAAATAGTTAACTGATCCAGAAAAAAAATCGAAGAAAAGGACAGGCGGGCGACTGGGGGAAATTACATGCTGACAGAGTTAAACCTAATCGTGTTGATCATCACGTTCCGTGCAGAGAGCCTGGGCCTGCGACGCAAGGTCAGGGATTACACGACTGGACGAAAGAGCAACACCTACTCTACGTTCACTACCAAAACTCACTTACATATAAAGATGTGGATAGGCCGATAATCAGACACTAGACTTAGAATAAGAAATATTACCAGAAATAAAGAGGTATATAATGAAAAAGGGGTCAATTTGTTCATAGAACATACCGATCTTAAATGTGTACTGATACAACTAGTAATGGAACTCAAGGACCTAAGGAGAAAAACGGGACGCCGTTGAAGGGGGAAGCAGACAACGCACAATCACAGCGGCGGGTTTCAATACCCCCCTCTCAGTAACTGATGGGACAAGCACACTTGAACCGCCCATCTACCCGCGTGACCAGACTGCCGGCTGTGGAACGCTCGGCCCACGAGGGCAGAGCACACATTCCTTCCAGTACCAGCGGGACGGCCACTGAGCTAGGCTCTATTCTGATCCACAAATAAACCTCACGTTTAAAAGAACGAACACCATATAAAGTATATCCTCTGACCTCGAGAGAATTAAACTAAAAATTAACACAGAGTTTTGTGGAAAATCACCAAATGTTTGGAAATTAAGTGACACACTTCTAGATAACAAATAGGTCATAAAAAATCACAAGGGAAGTTTGAAAATATTTTTGAAGAGAATGAAAATGAAAACACGGCCTATAAAAATTTGTGGGATGTCACTAATATGGGCTTACAGAGAAATTCACAGCAGTACAGGCTTACATTAGAAAATAAAAGAGGTTTCAAATCAATGATCTATGGCAGAAGTTGGCAAACTTCTATGAAGAGCTAAACGGTGGACATTTTAGGTTTTGCGGATCAGACAGTCTCTGCTGCAACTGTGCAACCCAACAGCTATGGACAGTATGTAAATGTGGCTGCGTTCCAATAAAACTTTATTTACAAAAACAGACACTGGGCCAGATTTGGCACACAGGCCATTACTTGCAGACCCCTGCTAAAATATGGAGAACATAATCTGTGTTGTTAACTGCTGCATCTTCACGAGGCTAAAACAGTTCATGGCTTTCAATATACGCCTAACAAATATTTATTGAACGAACAAACTAATTTAATCCACACAACAAGCACAGGAGTTAAATATTACCATTTTACAAGTGCGCATACTAAGATGAAATAACTTGCCACACCACCAGTAAGTGACAGACCAGCATTTGAGCACACGTGTAATACCAAAGTTCTGTGCATTCCCCTACATTATACCGGCAAGGCAAAAGTGTTCCCGAAGAAGTGTAAAAGCATCATACCATCAAATACATATTTTGTGCCTGTCCTTTTTCCTTGTACCAGAATTAGTACTCCGTAAACAAGGCACCGGTAATGTTAAAACACTATATATATGGATGTCTAGACCTTCATACTGTAATCTTTACATATCGCTGTCTGCATCTGCGGATTTAATATTTAGACGGCAACTGAGGCAACAAAACCCCTAGATTGAATCTTGGCCACAAAGCATCTCCACTGCTCAAGTAAGAAGACGAGGAAGTTAGCTTCTTTAGAACAGACCGCGTAACTGGAAGGCCAAGCCGATGTTGTGCCCTCACACAGGCAGCACGCATGCCTATGACGTGAATTTGTATTTACTCTTAAAATGCACAGAGAGATGAAAAATGTCAGGGGAAAAGGCACCAAGACATCCTCTTCTCTTTTGCCTTAAGAATCCCTCATGTCCGCTTCCTCCACATAGAAGGAGTGGCCCCCCGCTGCTGCGCGGTTCACACAGGGCAGCTCCGTCCAGGGGGGCGTGGTGGCCCCTCTCAATAACCAGCTCCCATCACTGATCACACACACCCGCTTCCCTCTACGAGTCCACAATGCGTGGCAGCTGCTTTTCAAAAACAGGCATTAGAGAAGCCAGAGCAGATGTGAATGTAGATTGTACAACTGCACATCTTTCTACGTCTTCATATCTTGCCTGGGTTTTACCATCAACATGATAATCACGGAACTCAAAGGAGCCAAGTGCTGTTTTGTTAAGTTTTCTCTCTTCAGATGCTCAGGGCGAAATGTTTAAAAATCTGTGTACATGGGACACATGCTGAATACTAAGAAGCGACTAAAGAACAAGACAAACAGCAACCACACCATTTGCCCGTCTTAAAACTTTATGTTTATTATGATCTGGCATCGTAATGATTAATGGGAATGCCATGATGCAGAAAAATTCAAGGCTTTACAACCAATCGCAAGATTATTAAACCCAGTAAAAAGATAAAAGTAAATGAAAAGTGATATAATAAAGCTGAACTCTGCCGCTTCTCGACTGCCAGATTTTGCAATAAAAATATACCTAAATTTTATAAATCAACATAAACCTTTGGGACAACTAGAAATAGACTATTCAATGAAACTATGTAAGGAGACTAAAACTACACCTTATCCATAGCCAGTTAAGAATGAGAAATCTGTCCTCAAAGAGTTTAATTTTGTGTACTTGAACACGAACTTAGGATAAGTAGGTGCACTAGTGACCGTAAAATACAGTCTTGTTATGTGAATGTATTTTAAGGGAAATATTCCCTCTTTAACGTTAAGCAAAAGCACATTGGAGATGAAAACTAACAGAGAAAGTTTTCAGTGTTCACTTTTCATTGTTTTCTCACTTAATCCTAACAAAACATATACTCCACGTTGTACCATTTGTAAGGGGAGAGCCAAAATTCAAATCAGATTTCTTCCAAACTGAAGATCATGGTCTTGGATTCTTAAGCTATCATGCATCCCAAAGAACTACACATACACATAGCGCATCACAGACAAAGAAACCAAGAAATAATTACCAGCTGCTACAGGAACAAAAGAATTGCTCATCAGAAGACACTACCAGCTTCCATTCCCCAAAGAGTAGACCCAGACACAAGCACTTTCCACGCTTAATTTTTCTCAGTGTCCTGCAGAACTCCAGTGATCCCGACTGTCACCCGACAAGGTCCAGTTCTTTGGAAGCTCGTTAGTGCAAGACTGCACTAAGAAAAGCAAAAGGCAATAAACACTGGTGGTTCAATCATTCACAGGAACCCCAACAGGATATGAAAACCATGATACACGTTGTAAAATCTCCTCTACAAATGACAACTGCACGGTGCACGCTGTCACTGTGAGCGCTTCCAGCCTGGCCGCTTGCTGAACCGTCTCACAAGACAAATGGTATACTGACTTTTTTAAAGATGCTTATGTTCCCAGAAGGCAAAAATGTACTAAATATGTTTCTGCCGCATACCCAGGACCACCGCATGAGTTCACTTCAAAACTCAGGAACAGTCCAATAAAACACATTTAAATCTCTACTACTTCTGTTCACAGCAACCGATGCTATTACTCCCTGTCTGCCAGGGATCCCCAACTCTTCCTCTAAATGAATCACGTAATAACAACCCTGTTACTTAGCATGTACCATGTTCAAGCTCTCTGATATGTACTTTGCATGTATCATATCATTTATTCCTTTATATAGTCCTATAAGTAGGTACTATTATATCATTCCCACATTATAGATGAGGAAACATATAGGCAACTGCTTCACGTTATGAAGGTAGCAAGTGACAAAAATAGGCTTTAACGCAGTTCTGCCTCGTGACAGGGGTCTTGCTCTTAACTGCTAAGTGATGACCGCAATGAATGGGTCAATCACATTTTCCTTTACATTTTAAATATGAATTATGATCATTCTTTAATCTACCATTTCTCTTTTTTCTTTAAATTATATTTTATTGATTATGCTATTACAGTTGTCCCAATCTTTCCCCCTTTGCCCCTCCATCCAGCACCCCCTACTCCCTCAGGCAATCCCCCACCATTGTTCATGTCCGTGGGTCATATGTCTAAGTTCTTTGGCTTCTCCATTTCCTATACTGTACTTTACATCCCATGGCTACTCGGTAACTACCTATTTGTACTTCTTAATCCCCTCACCTTCTCACCCATTCCCTCACACACCCATTCCATCTGGCAACCATCAAAATGCTCTCTATACCCATGATTCTCTCTGTTCTTCTTGTTTGCTTAGTTCGTTTTTCAGATTCAATTGCTCATGGATATGTATTTATTACCATTTTATTGTTCATAGTTCTGATCTTCTTTATCTTAAATAAGTCCGTTTGACATTTCATATAATGGTTTAGTGATGATGAACTCCTTTAGTTTTTTTCTTGTCTGGGAAACTATCTGCCCTTTGATTCTAAATGATTATTTTTCCTAAGTAGAGCAATCTTGGCTGTAGGTCCCTGCTTTTCATGATTTTGAATATTTCTTGCCAATCCCTTCTTGCCTGCAAACTTTCTTTTGAGAAATCAGCTGACAGTCTTATGGGAATTCTCCTGTATGTAACTAATTGCTTTTCTCTTGCTGTTTTAAGATTCTCTCTTTATCTTTAACCCTTGGCATTTCAATTTTGATGTGTCTTGGTCTGTGGGCCTCTTTGCATCCATCTTGTTCGCGATTCTCTACTTCCTGGACTTGCATGTCTACTTCCTTCACCCAATTAGGGAAGTTTTCTTTCATTACTTTTTCAAGTAGATTTCCAATTTTTTACTCTTTCTCTTCTCTTTCTCTGCTGCGAATGTTGGAATATTTGAAGTTGTCCCAGAGGGTCCTTATGCTAGTCTGGTTTTTTGGATTGTTTTTCTTCTTCTTGTTCTGGTTGGTTGCTTTTTGCTCCCTCATGTTCCAAATCATTGATTTGACCCTCCGCTTCATCCACTCTACTGTTGTTTCCCTGTAAATTGTTCTTTATTTCAATTAGTGTATCCTTCGTTTCCAACTGGATCTTTTTTATGCTGTTTAAGACCTTACTGACTTCCTTGAGCATCCTTATAACCAGTGGTTTGAACTCTGCATCTGATTGCTTGCTTCTCTCCACTTTGTTTAGTTCTTTTACTGGAGTTTTGATCTGTCCTTTCATTTGGGCCATGTTTGTGTCCTCATTTTGGCAGCCTCCCTGGTGTTTGCTTCTATGTATTAGGTAGAGCTGCTATGTCTTCCTGTCTTGGTAGTGTGCCCTAAGGTAGTAGGTGTCCTATAGAGTCTGGTAGCACAGCCTCCTCTATCACCCAAGCTGGGTACTTGAGGTGTGCTCTTTGTGAGAGTTGAGTACACCCTCCTCTTATAGTTGAGCCTTGATTGCTATTGGCGGGTCAATGGGAGGGATTTACCCAGAACTGTTGGCTCCAAGGATTGGCTGTGACCACTTACCTCTGCCCTCTATGGAGGATCAGCTGTGCAGGGGCAGGGTGGTGGTGCTCCAATGTGGTCTGTAGCTGTTCACTGGGTGAGCAAGCTCTGGGACTTCCTGGGTCGTGTAGGCCAAGGTCAGCACCCACACAGGTTTTGCCTGGGGCCACCCTGCCTGAGCTATAAAGCAATCTGAGATGGTTGCTACCTGTGCTGTGCTTGGAGATTCCCAGGCAAAGCCAAGCTGTGCAGGGCTGGTTGCAGCTATTGCCAGGCCTAGGGCCACTTAGCATGGTGTCAGAGGCTGGAGACACACTGAGGCTGGTTGTTGCTTATTTGAAAGAATTTCAGAAGTTGTGAAGCAGGAGCCAAAACCAGCCATTCACATGGAAAAGCAGCTTGGGTGGGCCCATAAGTTGGGTGGAAAGGAGTCTCTGTAGATCTCCAGGGTGGGGCAAACGGTGTTAGCCAGTTTGATGGAGTCTCAGGTATGGCACCAGCCTGCCAGCTCTGTGGCTCTGTGGGGGAAGGTTCAGAAAAGGGACAATGGCCTCTGCCTACCTTTGTCTGGGAGAAAGCTGTCCCCCAGCTCTCGCCTTAATGCCAAACACTTTAGCTCCTCCCCATATGCCACTGGTGTCTTTCAAGCTGCTAACTCAGTGCTGGAGCTCAGAGGGAATGAGTCTGAGTATGTCTGTGTGTGGGTTCCTTAAGAGGAACTGCTTGGGACTCCAGAAGTTTCTTCTACTGACTCAATTCCTGCTCGTTTTTGCAGCCAGAAGTGATGGGGAATTACCTTCCTGGCACTGGCACCCTGGGTGAGACAGCTTAATGTGGGGCTGGGACTCCTCACTCCTGAGATATCCCTCCCGAACTTTTACCCACCACACGTGGGTGAGGGAGCAGCCCGTTCCTCATCTGCGCCCCTCCTGCCAGTCTGGATGGATGTAGTTTCTTTAATTCTGTAGTTGTCAGACTTCCATTCAACTTGATTTCTGATGGTTCTGAGTGACGGTTGTTCTATATTTCAGTTGTAATTTTTATGTGGTTGTGTGAGGAGGTGAGCCATGTTTACCTCTGCTGCCATCTTGACTGGAAGTCAATACCCTGTCTCTCAAACCTGGTTACACATTGTAATCACTATGGTTGCCTTTAAAACGCCCAGTGCCCAGGCTACATCCCAGATTAAATAATTGGAAAACTCTGGGGGTGGCTCCCAGGTGTCAATACTTTTTAAAACTTCCAGGTGATTCAAACATAGAGCCAAGTTTGAGACCCAGAGCTCTAAAAATTATTGAAACTTGAAAATAGTATTTCAGGAGGTAGATCAAAAGAGCTGAACTAACACAATTTCTAACATTTTTATCAACTACACTAACCCACTTTCCTCAGAAAATCATTAGAAAAAAATCTAAAATTTCAAAAAAAACCTCTCAAATCATAGAATATGATCCTCAGTTTAAGCTACATTCTTT
The DNA here is from genome assembly GCA_004026765.1 of Micronycteris hirsuta. NCBI lineage: Eukaryota > Metazoa > Chordata > Mammalia > Chiroptera > Phyllostomidae > Micronycteris > Micronycteris hirsuta. The sequence goes on from PVJI01003364.1 coordinate 77,237, forward strand.
TGAACTGGTGCTACAGAGAAACACACAGGAATATAAACATACACATCAGCAGAGTGATGTGAGTTTCCAGCCAAAATGAGCTCATGGTCATGGGCCCGCACTCACTGTGGCTTCCACACACGTCAGAAAGTCACGACTGCAGAGAATGAACCACACCCCCAAGTTAACTCACTACAGTCCTTTCTCCAAAGCTAATTCTAGCAGGCGTCTTCCTTGATTTGGGTCATCAGGAAATGAAAACCATTTGCATTTCACAGGCATATTTGAACATCACAAGTTTTGTTTTCCATAATGGAAGACAATGTGATTGATTACTTGTGGGGTCACATGACCAATCAAGGGAGGATTTTAATCACTCACTGTGAATAGGAAAATAACAGAATTCACATAAAGTTTATAAACTTGCTCACTGTTCTTGTTACAAAAAACTAGTTATGATAAGTATTTGTATTACTTACTTTTATCAGAATATAATTACACCATTTTTTAAAATCTTCCTACTTCTGTCTCTGTATGGAAAATTCTGCTTTGGCCAATCTTGCCTATTTATAGTCCCAGCTACATCGTAAACTGGCAAAGCTGAATGTTTCTCAGTGTTTGCTTAATTAAAATTTGATTCAAATGAGAAAAAGACATTAAAATCTTTCCTATTTTTAAAAGAGTTACATTGTACTCTCAGAGCAACTTGACATGATGCTCTTACATGATTTTTCTTGACATGATTTTTCTTAATGTTTCAAAAGTAAGTGTGCTCTGGCCCAAGCATCACTCACAAGATATCTACTCACAGGGATCATCCAGTTGGCCAGGTCGCCGTATTTGGACACCTGCATGGCTCCCAGCATCGTCAGGTTGACGTGTCCTCTGAGGAGGAAAAAGAGGAGATGAAATGCAAACTCCACAAATGTTATGTCCCCTTCACTTGCGACCGCCAGCAATTGAAATGAATAATTCTACATTCCCCAAAATACATTTGCTTTTTCCCACCCAACACCTGATTTCCAAATATATCAGCTCAAGCTGACGTGGAGAAATAACCACTAACAGTTCTTTTAAAAAAAAATTGTAGTTTATATTGTTTCCAAAAAACAAATTAAAAACAGGTGTACACAGCGAGCTGGTTTCCTTCAGTGAGGGAGAATGTGGTTTGCTCTGAAAGCAAACACTAACTGGAAAATGAACACAGTTTGCAGAAAACATTAGGATCCTCAGGAAAAAACCTTATAAAAATGTTCACTTCATGAGAGTTGGCACACAGATCCACATTCCATTTGGGGGGCTCTTTTAATAACCGCAGCCTGGATGTTCCAACTCCCAACATCTGATGTGAGTAATTTCGCATCTCGGAGCCGCCGAGCAAGCCCAAGACAGCTTTCTGGCTGGGAGATGTGCCACGTCTCGGAGCCTTGCTCCCACAGCCAGTGACTCAGCGCGGCCACAGCGTGAAACGTGAGCTGCTCCGCCAGTACATACCCTCTAATCATCGCGAACGACTCATCGCTGGAGAAGTAAGAGGCTCCTGGGAGAACAGTAACCGTTTCCTTGCCTACATGCACGCGCGTGTGTGAGTGAAAGAAAAAAAGAAGAAAGAGACTATTAGACTTCTAAGAGTATTATGGTGGAGAAAGGGCTCAATACTTCCTGTTTCCTAAGGAACTAAGGCTCCCTTCACCAAAATGCAGCGGCAATGGGGGGTGCAGGGGACACAGTGGAAACTGTGTGCTCTGCGGGGAGGAACATTTTGTCAGGAGCATTATTCAGATTTGCCCTTGCGTGGTGATAATGAAGAGCAGACCAACTTTTCATTCCATTACTGTTCTGAAATTCTCTACACAAGGCAACCCCTGTTGCCTACATCCTTCCGGGCCTCCCACCAGCCCCGCTCCCGACACCAGCCCCGCTCCCGACAGGCCCCTGTCACAGTCCAGTGCTACTGTGGTCATTGGAGCAAAGAGGTCATGGAGTAACCCTGAAGAAATGCTGTTCTGAAGGGAAGACTATGGGAGATGCTCCTCAGTTATTTCTTAAAACCCAGTGAATAATCTACAGAGGACCCACCTAATTCCTTAACATCATCAGCCCTGAGTCTCCTCTTTCAACCTCAATCAATCTCTCTCTCTCTCGCTCTCGCTCTCTCTCTGTTGCTCTCACTCCCTCTCTCCTTCATCTTTCCTCTCCTGCCCCTCTAACTTTCTAGTAAACCCTAGGACTTGGATGAACCTGGAGAATGATATCCTAATACTGGCAAACATCTTGAATGTTGACTTCCAAGAGGAAAGGACCTCTCTCATAATAAAAGTTGAGAACTGGGAAAAATCTTCAAAGTCATCCAGTCCCCATGCAACTCATACTATCACCTGACTCATACCTAAGCTTCTCTTTTCCTGGGACCGACTTCCTGTCTGTTCAGGAGCACCAGGCACCCAAGAGAACTGTTTGCAGGCACTGTGCCCAAGGTAGGTCAGCTATATGAGCACACCCCATACATCACCCCCGGGTTACAGGGCAGACAAAAGGAAAGGGAATAAAAGTTGTAATTCCAAGACTGGACTAGAGAAGGGCTCCTGGACACAAGAAGACCAGAGTGGGCTGACCATAGCCAGCTGTGCAACACAGCTGTCCTCAGCCTCCCAAGCTTTCTCTGAAAGCTACAGATGGAGATCTGTACCCCTCTCCATTTGAGCTCGGATGTGGAGAAAGAGTAAGACGGTTTCTGTCATGCTGAAATATTTATCCCCCAAAGGAGTTTGATTCTAAGTAAGGGAAACATCTGCACATCTTTCAAAGCACCATAAAGCTGAAAAGCTTTAGAAAATACTTTCTGGTGTGGTTAGTAGGAGCTTTTAGACAGCACACAAGATCTGAAGGATGAAATGAGGTAATGCATGCAAAGCCCTTTGTCTAGTGCCTGGCACAGAGAAAGGGCTCCGGAACCATTAGCTTTTATTATCCCTCCCACCAAACAATGCCGTCACTCCTCAAGGAGTAAACGCTACAGGACCAAGCAACCGACTCTCACGGTGGGGTCCGGCAGCCTGCCTGTGAACTCCGGGTTTTAGTGCAGGCATGACACAGCTGAACCTTATCCTAACACAAGTTCCATGTTCAGCAAGTGCAGCTCCTCACCAATCCCGTGAGCCGGAGGGGCAAGGAGGAACAGTTCATAGGGCAGTAAGGCAGAGAAACGGAAAAACCGCAATCCCTTTGTTCTCTGGCTGAAATCTCACTGACTTCCAAATAGCAATTTTCCACTGGCTGATAGGACATAGACGGCATCATGTAGCACTTTGCAGGAAACCCGGAGATCGGCACTGAGAGCTTCGGCCCCCCCCACGTGATTCATCATGCACAGTTTTATTAAAGAGCCCAGGAAACAGCTCTCATGAAGAAAGCTGTCAGGCCCCTGATAATGCATTCTGGTATCTTACAAATTACATTCTCCAGAAGCAAAGTGAATTTTCAGCAATTTTAAACAACCTCTAGTTGATATCCTCTAGTTGAATCCATGCTTTTCAAATACAATAGATATAAAAATAGATATCCTCTAGTCGAATCCATGCTTTTCAAATACAATGTCCAAATGTGGTCAAGAAATAACTATAACTAGTAATACAGCAGTACCTTGAAGAAAAAGAGCTTTCTTATTGGGCTATTACTGATTGATTCCTGTCTCCTCCCACATTTCTGTGTATAAAAGTCTAGACGCCACCCTGACCAGTGTGGCTCAGTGGGTTGGGCATTGTTCCACAGACCACGAGGTCGCCAGTTCAATTCCAAGTCAGGACACATGCCCAGGTTGTAGGTTCAGTCCCCGGTCAGAGCGTATACGTGAGGCAATTGATTGATGTTTCTCTCTCATATCAATGTTTCTCTCCCACATCAATGTTTCTCTCCTTCTCTTTCTCCCACCCCTCCCCTCTCTCTAAAAATCAATAAAATATTTGAATAAATTTTAAAAATCTAGATCCTTTCATGATATTTGGGCAAAAGAGTTTCTCAGTTTCGTGAGTTACTCAAGTCCTTTAGCTCCAGATTTAACAAGTCATTCACTCAACACCAAGCCAATGCCCACTACAGGCCTTGAAAAATGCTACAGACAAAACACAGGTGCCCTCAACTAATGGTTCTCAACTTTGACCCCCACCAGAATCACATGGAGGGCTAGTAAAATCACAGCCTGCTGAGCTCAACTCCCAGAGTTTATAATTCTGGAGGTGTGTGGTGGGACCCCAGCATTTCCCATTTCTAACAAGTCCAAGGGGACCTTGGTGCTGATGATGCGGACCTGGGGACCCCACCTGGGAACCACTGCCCTTAGCGAAGGGGCATACTGTCCAGCTAGAGAGACGCATGTACACGAATAAGCTGCCAAAGGATTTGGAGAGGAAAATGAATTACCAACAAGGAGTTGGGCAAGAAAGAGTAGGGAGACAGAGCAAAAACAAGAAAAAAAGTCTGGTGCATGGCACAGGAAGAGCTGAGGGGTGGAGGAAGGAATGCAGGGGCATGCCAGTCACGACCACGGTGGACCCCGGAGTGCCATGTGGGGGCCTCGGCACCCTGGCAGGGGGCACTGGAAGGCCAAGTTGGAAAGGCCAGCTGCAACCTTCAGAGAGCTGGAATGGTGCACTGTGTGTGCCTGCGTCCGCAGGCCTGCGGGACTCTGGGTGTGACAGGTACACCCACAGAGCGGGGCTTCTCCTCCGCAGCACGGCTGACACTCTGGAGTGGAGAACTCCTTGTAGGGCCGTTCTGGTTACTGCAGGATGGTTAGCAGCATCCCTGCCCTCTACTCACTACACACTAATAACACTTCATACTAAGAAGGCACGACAATGTCCCCAAATACTGTTGAATGCCCTTGACGTCACATCTTTTTGCCCATTGAGAACTACGGCTCCCGAGGCATGAGGCAGGGGCCAGGGCTGTGTGTAGCCATGAGATTCACATGATGAGTTTTCCTACAGCAGTTTTCATCAAAGGCAAGTAATCTCTACATTATTTATACATTAAAATCAGAAAACAACCGAAAGAAATAGAAAAGAATCCAAAATGCTCTGAATGTGAAAGCTAAAACATACATGGGACATTTAAAAAGTTTTTAATTATGCTAGGAAACTGCAGATCTCCACAAGACCTCTGAAACGTTCTGATTGCTGCCTTCTGCCCCTTTGCAAAGCCCAGCTTTTCAGAGAGAGCATGGCGGGGTGCATGGGAAGACAAGTCCCGAGGCCAGGAGGAGAAGACTGGGCGCGTCCAGTCCCCAGCGGTGTGATCTGAGCACACCAGTTCACGTCTCTGGGTGCAGCTCCCCAGCCTGCGTAATGAGGTTTCGCTTGAGGCTCAAATGCACATGTAAAAACACATGTAAAGAGCACGCTGGAAACCACTGCAGAGCGCTCTGAGAGCGGTGATTCATTTTTACATAACCATACGAGATTATTATTTAGAAACAAGGATCCTTAGAAACAGTTCTGTTATTATTTTAAAAGTTAATACACTGGTTTTACCCAGAAATATAATCCTATATTCATTTCAAGGGACATGTACAAAACTAGCCTTTCAAATTCACACACACACACACACACACACACACACACACACAAAAGGCCTGATCTCTCAAGTAATTCCCAAATTTGAGGAGTTGAGGAAACGGCCAATTTATACCCTGCATCCTCTAGTTCCAAGTATTTCCTTCCTAATTTGGACAACTCCAAAATCAAAAACATCATCAATCCCAGAGAGGACTTTGGTGAAAGTTACAAAATTATCAAGTTGATTTTCAGCTTGGCTTCCCAAAAGCAGTGAAGCACTGTTTTACACAGTAGTTTAAGATTCTAGAAGCTGAAACATAAATCATTGGGATGGAGACACTTTTAAACATCAGATACACCCACCATCCAACAATGTCATTGAAAAAAATTAACTTTTTTCCAAGGAAAGTGGGTTCCATGAGCTCAAGCCTGAAATTTAGAAAATGGAGTTATTCACTTTGCAAATAACTCACTAACATCCCAAGTTCATTAAACCCAGCAGCAAATATTTTCACAGATCAACGAGCTATTGCTAAAAGGTGCAGCACAATTAAATTACAGCTTTGGTTCAATGTCATTGCTTTACCACGGTGGGCCGTTCAGAATCGAGTTGTGTTAACTAATTCAACTATTCAACCAGAAGCTGTTTTATGTCCTAGCACCCTGAGGATCAAACATCGGCTCTCCTGGCAGCTGGCCTTGGTGCCCGGCTCACGGTCCTCCTCCCGGAGACCCGCACACACTGCTGTTGGATGTGGCGTGCCACGAAGGCTTTTCCACGGGCAGCGTGAACGGGAGTAAAGGAGGGCGCCGCAACTCAGGCTAGAGTGCGTGGTGTAAACCCTAGTTCCCGATGGGATGCCGCCTCCGAAGCACCATCTTCAGCCCAGCGCAGCGGCCGCAGGGTCTCAAGCCTGGGCAGCGACGATGGCCAGAGGGTCTCTCCGGCTCTCCTCCCCTAGGCTGCTTACATGTGCCACCCTAGGTTCTAGTCAGCTGAAAAGCTAATACTAGAAGGGAACGCATCTTAGTGTGGGAACAAGGACGTGACAAGGGAAGAGTCCCCAGTTCAAAGAAACTCTGTTTATTACTCACATCGCTGGGTCCTACTTCATGGCAGACACCCCCTTAAGCACCTGGAACCTTTGAGGGATGCTGAGGATGACTAGTGGGCAGTATGTACCTCCTATAACAAAGCCCCAGGGCCCCAGGCCTTTCCTTTTGCCACTGTGGATCCACACCCCCACCCTTCTCATCATGAGAAGGCGGGCCTGTTGCACCCTGGGGAGATCCAAGGAGAGGCTCCGGCAGGAGACCAGTGGGGGGACCACGCCCACAGCCCCACTCAGGCAGCGGTGAGATGGTGACTGACCCTCTCTGACTGCTGCCCCCAAAGGCCTGCCCAGGGCTCCTGGCAGCTCCCTGTGGTACTTCGTCCTCCTGTCCTGGTTTCCCTGATCTTGCCCACATCCCTGTCAACTGTCCCTCCCTTTCATTCTCCCTGTTATAGCCAGGACCCTGACTGACGCAGCCACCAACACTCTTGCCGTTCCACGTAGCTCCACCTGCAATGGTGCCTTATCTCAGTCTGCCCTAACTGAGAGCAGACCTGTGACAAGAAGCCAGGCAAACATGGGACTTGGAAGGCTTCTCTCCCCTCCTCCATGAACAGTACAGTGAACGCGCTCCAGGGAAAGACAAAGAACCAAGCCCAAGTCCTTACTGGCTATTCGGCATAGAACTAAATCAATAGCCAAGGAAAACGGTGGAAACACATGTAATTTAGTGAGTTTACCTGCATTGATTAGATCGGCATCAACTTCATTTTGTAACGGGTACGGACCCTGTCAAATAAAGCAAATGGTCAACGTCAACTGGCAAAGGAAGTTTCTCACGGAGTCACACACTAACACTGCAACACAAGCAACTTCCCCGACGACTCGAGGAAACTGGCATCAGAAGACTTCGGGTGAATCTTAAAAAGTAATTCTGTTGTTTGCATGGCTCTGTTTCTCATATTGATTGGTCTTTTCTACACTGATAACTTTGTGACTGGATAAATGAAAAATATTTTCTAAAAATTACCAAAGTTTGAAGGTAATGTTATTAGAAATACATGTCAGCAAAACAAAAACTATTTGCTACCTACTATGCAGGTAATGTTATTTATAAATCTTCCTCTCAGTATCAATAAATGTAAACTAAATGGCTGCATTATTTGGCTAGAAGGACCCAGAGAGGCAAAGTTTCAGCTTTTTGGTATGCAGGAGCTAAAGATTTGAATTTAGGGTACTAACCTTATCTCTCACAACATCTAAGTTTTGCAGCCTCTGTCTTCTCTTTGCCTACTTCTTCTCAGTGAGGTGTTTTTCTTTATTTTCTGTATGTCTTTTTATAATGCATCCCTAATTACTTGAATGGGGAAGGGGTTTCCTAACATAACATACATTGATCAAAAAAGGGAGAGAAGGATAAAAGAGAAATGAAAAAGGCATGAGAGAGCCAAGAATGAAAATATACTAGCTGTAAAGTTTCAACAGACTTTTTCTAAGGGACCCAATATTTATTCTTTAAATAAATTGCAGTGATAACTAATGTTTAGACCTATGTACATTTTCCTTTAAACACTGACCATGGGTAATTCATATAGTCTTATTTCCCTATCTTCAAAGGGAGGGAACTGATCACTCCAGAAATCTCTAAGGTGCATGAATAATACGTGTTTGATTTCAACATGAATCCACTTTTATTCAGACACACATCTTTTTTGCTTTTGAAAATGGTCATGATTATTACCTCAATGAATCACTATTGATGCCATGCCTATGATCAGTACTGATATTTCAAATACTAGATGTACAGTTGCTGTATGTACCATTTTTATCGCATTAGCGGTTGAGATTCACTGAGGAACAATGAAGACTAGGAATATTATAAATTGGCAAACTATAAGTAATCTCTACCGTAGCTAATAATTAAATTAAAAATATCATCCAGGAAGCCAAATTGCTTCTTACTTTCATTATAATATTGAATAAAAACTGTGGCCAAATTCTATGAGAATACTGAGCTCATCTGGAAGGTTAACTCTGAGGAAAAGAAAATTCTACCCTTTTGGACAACAGGGCTATAAAACAATAGTTAGATGAGAAGAATTTCTACTACTTTTTGAATTAATCAACTGTCAAAAAATGTCCCTGCCTGAAATAGAAACCCTACCCTCTGGTTTTCATTCAGTGCCTTACTGAATTTTACTTCACAGAGAATTGCTAATGCCCTTCATTCTCATGCAAGCATAAGAGAGTTACAAAGAGCGGACTGCGAGGGAACACGTGAGGTCTCTCCGAAGCAGGCACCCAGGGGAGATGGGAGCCCCCGATCTGACAGAGAAGGAGCAGTCACATACCCAGGAAACTACCATCCACTACGGAAAATACAACCCTGCATACTCACGCTCCCACCAGAGTGTGGGGAAGTTGAATATTTTATTGTGATGACAGACAGACAGAAAGATCAGTTTGGGAACTTTAAGCTGATAACTCTCAGTCATACGACTTCACTACACGGAATATCTCGTCATCTAGATCGCATAAATGAAACTTTAATTTCTATCTTACCAAACCCAAGATTCCATTTTCGCTTTGCAGATGAACAGTCATATTTGGGCTGATGAAGTTGCTGGCCAGAAGTGGGATTCCTATGCCCAAATTAGCTGGAAAAAAGATGTTAAGGTAGAACGCAGAAAAGGTAGAGACTATGCCATAAATCTTCAACGTACATAAGTCTGAAGAGAAGCCTTCTCTAAAGGCGATTGCTCTGAATGTAATCACTGGATACATTCTCCAGTCACCCTCTCAGCACTACTTTGTAATTTTTTTTTTTTAAATCACTAATTAATCACAGCTTTGTCAGTAATACTAATACGCCTCGCATACATATACCAAAGTGGTGGCTTTGGAAGACAAGCCAGGAGGTCATCTTCATTGTAGGACACGTTTTGTTTTCCTTAACGTGCTCAGCAAACTTGGACTGATGTGTTATGACTTGTGACTGATATATTATGAAACCTGGCTTGACCTCTGTTTAAAAGCCATCTTGACTTTTCAAAACTCCAACTACAAATAAGGATGATTTAACATACTTAAAAAGGGCTACCATGTCTAGACTTAAACAAAGTTCTAGGACAATACCAAAATGTCTGCATCAAAGTGTTTCCACTCCTTTGGGTCACCGTGGTAGCATTCCCTGGAACTGAGTCTTCTGAGTCTTCCCTAAAACATAAGCTGGGGGAGGTAAGTGTCGGGAAATACAGTTGAGACCCTATAAAAAGAAGCTTCGAAGGGCTAACGGAGGGCGTTGAATCTTCTTCCTTAGACATCAAAATAGGGTCTAACCTGACTTGTAGGCAGATGGGGTGGGTTCAGCCTGGCCTCTGACCGGATGGGAGGTACACGAACAGAAACTAGCAGACACAGTCGCCGTGTGGTGGTTATCAGAGGAACGGGGTCTAGGGTAGGAAGAGGTAAAGGGGTCAAATACATGGTGACAGGAGGAGATTTGACTTTGGGTGCTAATACAGTGTACACAGATGATGTAGCACAGAACTGTACACTTGAAACCTCTGCGGTTCTATTAGCCAATGGCACCTCAATAAATTTAACTTTTAAAAGGGGGCATGCTGCCTAGAACTGCTGACTGCTGCCCACTAGCCCCGCAGAATGGCACCCCTCATGGGTATTTAAACAAGGTCCAAGTCCAAACAGTCACTGTACTAAATTACCTCTTTCTATCTCTTTTGAGAAAGTATTTAAAGCAGAACTTGAATCATTTATTGAATACCCTTACAAAACATTAGAAATAAAAGAGTCTATAATCGGGGGATCTTTGTCACAAGAAACAAGGGGTTGTTAAGAAGTTGGGTCTTACAGAGAAAGATAAATAGTGTTTGTTTTCACTTAGGTGTGGAATCTAAAGAACAAAATAAACAAACACACAAAACAGAAACAGACTCGAAGACACAGAGAACAGACTGATGGTACCAGAGGGGAGGGGGGCTGGGGGGTGGGGGACTGGGAGATAAAGATGAAGGGATTAGGAGTACAAATTGGTGGTTACAAAATAGTCATGGGGATGTAAAATACAGCATAGAGAATATAGTCAATAATATTGTAATAACGACATATGGCGCCAGGTCGGTACTCAAACTATTGGGGCAAAGACTTTAGACAGTGTTTGACTGTCTAACCTCTATGCTGTACACCTGAAACTAATACAAAATAACACTGAATGTAAACTGCAATTGAAAAATAAAGTTTTTAAAAAGTTGGATCTTATGTTTCAATGAGTATACAGATGCTAGAATATAGAGAAAATGAACGGCAATGGTTATAACTAGTACTTCTGAGATTTGAAACCCTCATCTTGGGTAATTTGTAGTCCCAATAACATCTAGTCAAATGCCAAATTGCACTAAAATCCACTGTATATGAGAAAATAGCTAAGCAAATTTTGGGTCACCATTTTGTTCCAAGAAGGCAAACAGACTAACTCCAATATGATCATCTTGATGTCTTTAGGGTATATGCCACATTTTTCGGGGGTGGGGGAACAAAAAACGGATCAACTGCCTTAAAAGTTACCAGGACTATAAATGAATCTCGGTGCCTCCGGCCCGGCAGCCCGACGCACTGGGAGAGGCGAGGGCTGTGTCTGCGCGCGGGCCCGGAGGGACGAAGGATACCGTACATGCCGTCCTCAAACTCAAGCGCTGCCCGCCTGATGATGCGTTCCCTCACGTTATCTCCCGGTTTTCCAGATTTGGCTTTTACGTCTCCCTCTTTCCGGATGGATACACGCTTTAAAATGAACAGAAACAAATTATTTGCACTTGAGGTCATACCCTTGGATTTTTATCACCATGAAAGTTCCAAGTTTTAGTAGGAAAAAAAAAAATTAAGTCCATCCCACTACCGCTAGGAGGCAAATCTGCAAAGTAACAGCTTTTTGAACAAAAAGAATGTGAATGAAAGAATAAGCAGAAATAATTCTTTAAAACAGATGTGAAAGAGGTCAGATTTCTTTGAAGAGGAAGATATACTTGCTCTGACTCTTTCAAGCAAATAACCCCTCTGCTCCTGTCCCACTGTGGGCTGCTCCTGCTGCCTCTCAGGACTCCTGCAGCTGCGCTCTCCTTTGGGGCTCAGGGACGAGCCAGCACACATGCAAAAGGAACAGGCCTTGGACTCTGTTTCTGCAGGCCTGGCAGAATGTGTTTGGCTGGCGTCACTGCTCTCAATCACCTGTTTCCACCTGCAGAGTCTAGGCCGGTTTTTGCCACAGGTGCATCACAGAGATCACAGAAATATCCAGAAACCAGCCAGGAGAGTATCTCCAACACTAAATCTCCTTATAACAGACTCTGGTCTTTATTTGCAAATGTCCCATCACTCCTCCCTAGCCCACTAACATTAGTTTTAGATTGCAGAATGCCATTCTATTTGATGTCCACAGGGCACAAGACATCTCTGATTCCCCAGGAGCCCCTCTGCATATCTGTTTTGTTGCTGATCCCTAGATACTTCTGAATCTTGGTATCAGTTCTGGCCCAGACGGTCATGTTTGCAAGCTCTGAGTTACTTGAAATACCCGCAACACTTCTGGAAGCCATTCCTTGCCACAATCTCATCACCACCAGCTGCCTAGAACCTAAAGCCTAACACTGGTGGGAAGTGATGTTCATTGTGGACTTGATCAAATGCCAAACACCTTCAAGGTAGACAGACATTTCTGAGCAGTCAAACGTTATGAGCCCAGAGGGGTAAAGCCAGCAGAGACCGATCATCCTGCCCTACCTTCCAGGGCCAGGTGGATGCAAACTATACATCCTACCCCAGGGCAGTTACAGAGCCCGGAGCACACAGCCTGCAGCCACAAGGCACGGCTGAGCGGGACAGTCCACAGAGGGTCATGTCCCCTCTTGATGGACACATGAGAAGCTCCTACTGAGCTTCCAGCTCAGCGCTGACTCCCCGTTACCCGGAACGGCCTCGGGGACACACGTCTCTGAGAAGCAGATCCATAAGAGTGACAGCGGAGCTGAGTCAACTACCTCAATTCTCTTCTCATAGTTCTTTCCCTTTATGAGGCGATGGACATAAATTTTAGGAATATGGATATCTTCTGCGGCAAACGACCCGACATCCACAATTTCTTCAACCTATATGGAGAGAAAAATAATAATTAAATAGTGAAAGCCTAAACCGAACGTTTTTTATTTCAGAAATGAAGTAGAAGCATCTTCACTTCCAACTTAGGGTGTGTACACAATGTAAATACACACACACAGGCGTACACATACACACTGGTGGGTGGGCAAAGGTAGTTTTACAGTGTGAGTGTGCAAAGCAGTTTCTTCTTGTATTTTTATTAATGTATTATTTTCCATACAAACAACTGTAAACCTACTTTTGCCAACCTTGTATATAAGAAAGAATAGGTAGGTGTGCACGTGTGTGTGTGTGTGTGTGAGAGAGAGAGAGAGAGATTTAGATCATGCCTTCTGGAGTCACAACAAAGAAGAAATTCAAATACATGTGTCTAAACATAAAATACAGAGCATAAAGCTTCAGAACTCAGTCTTTGCCCAAAACAGCTTCAGTTACAAATTTGTCAAGTACAGCTGCTTGAACTTTCACTAATTGCAGTTCAACTATGCACACTTGAAAGAACATCCCTTAAGACCATTTTCAAAATTAATGGGAAATTTATCATACCAAAAACAAAAATCTGTAACAACATCTGCTTGGTCCATTGAAGAACTTTTTAAATATAGATACAAATGCTACTTCTAACAGTTTTTAATTATTCCTATTGGCTTCCTAGAATCGTGAACAAAATGCAACTGCTGAAAAATTTTACTTAAAGACCAATTATTAATTTCAATATGGAAATTTCAAAAAGCAAATATTAACTAATAACTAGAAATACCCAATGTAATTTGAACCAATTCACAGAGTAAAGAAATATTTTATAGCAATATGCAATGCTCCAAGTAAGCCAGCTATTTTAGAATTCAAAAAAAAAGTAAAAAAGGGTTTGTTTTTTTTACATCAACATAAAAATATCAGAACAATAAGGATCAAGAAAAACTAAGGTCAGTGTCATTCTGGTCAAAGAATTACTTTTCTGGTGCCAAGAAAAAATATCATCTTGAAGACTGAGTGCACAGATGCCACTCCCAAAGCAAACAGCTCTCGTATGCGGAGAACTGGGCCAAACGGTTTCCTGAACTAGCAGCCGGACTCTCAGGAGCGGTTGCGGGGGAGGAGCCTCACACCACGCCCCTCAAACAACGAAAGAAAACCAGGAATTACAAGAGCCATTTTGTTATTATGCACTGCTCCCAAAGAGCCAAAAAGGAATAGGACATGGTGGATAAGAGCTCTCTTCTTTGATAAACAGAAGGATCTGGACCCAAATCAAACAAGAACTCAAGGAAGAGTCAGGAAACATGGGGCTATCTACACTGAGATAGGGGGTACAGCTGTGTGCCGACCTCCGTCTGAGAATGAGTCAAGGGGAGGCAAGGGGACTCCCCATCACTGCACTCTGCACCCTTCCCTCCGAACCTGTCCGTGCTCTGGCGTCTCCTCCCCAAGGCAGTGACCAGGTGAGAGGAGGTGGAGGCGGGACACGCAGAGAAATTGAGAGCATCCCGCCACCTGTTCAACCGATGGGACTTCCAGCCACAAGGGCTCATTCCCATCTTTACACTTATGCAATTCAACCCTTCGAAGATGTTTGTGACTTTAAAAATCCATGTATGCATTAAATCCATTATCCTGAGGATAAATATGAAGACTTACTACTCATGAAAATATTTACCACAGCACTTGTTAAAATATTAAGGAGTCAGAAACAATCTAAATGGTTAATGACAGGATAAACATAAAATATGTATTAACGCAATGAATCATTATTATGTTCTCATAATATTTAATAACACCTCATAATTTACTGTTTCCTAAAAATGCAAGATTTTGTATTGTTACATATAGACTCTTTCATCCTCTATGTAAATTACTTATACCTACCAAACTACACAGAACTACTAATAAATATTGTCTCCAGGTAATAGTACAAGTTATTTGTGTTTCCCTTCTAGTTTTAGAATCAAGGAAACCTACGATGTTTTATTTTTTTAATGATCCAACAGACACCAAGTAAGTAGTTTCCAAAACTGGAAAATATGTAAGTGGGGAATCCGATAAATTCCTTAATTAGTTCGACAGGTACCACTAAGAAAAATGGTGGTTTCTAAACACTAAAAGCACTTACAATATTCTGAAATAAATTAAGAAAGCCCTTTTGCCTATATTTTTTTAAGGTAATAATGTGAATTTTTCTCCATGCCCAAGGCTGTTCCAAAAGCTCAGGCCCTTCTATCTCTTGCTTGAATGATCATAGCAGCTCTGTCACTGGTCTCTCTGCCTTTACACTAGGACCCACTAACTGAAATAAAGAACAACTTACAGGGGAACAACAGTAGAGTGGATGAAGCCAAGAATCAAATCAATGACTTGGAACATAAGGAATCAAAAACAACCAATTAGAGCAACAAGAAGAAAAACAATCCAAAAAATCAGACTAGCATAAGGACCCTCTGGGACAACTTCAAGAATTCCAACATTCTCATTATAGGGGTGCCAGGAGGAGAAGAGAAAGAAAAAATGGGAAATCTATTTGAAAAAAAGTAATGAAAGAAAATTTTCCGAATTTGGTGAAAGAAAAAGACATGCAAGTCCAGGAAGCACAGAGAGTCCCAAACAAGATGGATGCAAAGAGGCCCACTCCAACACACATCAAAATTAAAATGCCCGAGGTTAAAGATAAGAGAGAATCTTAAGAGCAGCAAAAGAAAAGAAGTTAGTTACCTACAGGGGAGTTCCCATAAGACTGTCAGCTGATATCTCAAAAGAAAGTTTGCAGGCTGGAAGGGATTGACAAGAAATATTCAAAGTCATGAAAAGCAGGGACCTACAGCCAAGACTGCTCTACCCAGCAAAGCCATCATTTAGAATAGAAGGGCAGATAAGGAGCTTCCCAGACAAGAAAAAAACTAAAGGAGTTCTTCACCACCAAACCATCATTATATAAAATGTTAAAGGGACTTATTTATGGAAAGGAAGATCAAAACTATGAACAATAAAATGGCAATAAATACATATCTATCAACAATTGACCTAAAAAATAAACTAAGCAAACAAAAAGAACAGAGACGGAATCACGGATATGGAGAGCATTTTGATGGTTGCCAGACGGAATGGGTGTGTGAAGGAATGGGTGAGGAAAGGGATTAAGAAATACAAATTGGTAGTTACAGAATAGTCATGGGGATGTAAAGTACAGCATAGGAAATGGAGTAGCCAAAGAACCTATATGCATGACCCATGGGCATGAACAATGGTGGGGGGATTGTCTGAGGGAGTGGGGTATGCCGTGTGAAGAGGGACAAAGGGGGAAAAATTGGGACAACTATAATAGCATAATCATAAAATGAAATGAAAAAAAAAAAAAGAAAAAAATCTGAAGTATAAACCCAAAGGAGAAAACATGTTTTCAGACAATCTGTGAAAAGAGTTTTAAAAAACAAAACTGAAGAGGCAAAACCATTTCAATGCTAGCTCCTGAAGGGACGGAGCCTTCTGTGCTGGCTTTGTGTGATCATGAGAAGAACAGTAAGAAAGAACCAATGTGGGGGGTGGGGGGTGGGGTGGAGTCTGATGAGACCAGGCAATAACCTGAGAGTCAAAGAGATTTGAAAAGGAAAAAAAAAAGTGAATAAAATGTACTTGTTTTCAAAAAAGTAAAAATAAAGCATGTAAGAGCACTCATGAATAATGGCAGAGACGCACCTCCTAAAATCCAAGTGGGTTAGGCAGAGAACAGAGAACAGGAAACAGCGGCAGTGCAAAGCAGCAGCGTGTGCAGGCGAACCCGGCCAAGATCAAACCGGAGGACGGGTAGCGAGAACCAGCACCGTGCGTAGATCTGACGCAGCACCATCTGGCACATCTAAAAATCCAGACACTCGAGGCTTCTCTAATTAGTACTTGTCTTCAGTCATTAGCAGAAAAATAGAGGCTAGGAAATGTTAATTATTATCGATTTGAACTTTGTGTGCAAAGGTGGCTGTCTCTGCTTTGCACTCTTCCTACTTTATAATTCTGAAAAGTTTTATTATAAAGCTCGCAAAAGGGGAAGAATTCATCCTTGGGTAACAATGCTTTTGTTTTCACATGGCAAACGTTATTTATGTCTCAGGTGAGGGAACCCAAGAGCTGCCAAGCAGTGACTTGCTTATTTATTTTATTTTTAGTGACAACCTCAACCCATTAGAGCCACAGGCACGGGCCCGACCCCGAAGGTTGTTAGGGAAAAGCTGTGCACCTGAGAAGTTCCCCGCGTGATGCGAAGCGAGGGTTGTGGGGGAGGGAGGGAGGCATCACACTCTGATTTTTTTCTCCCCGAGTCATTTTAACTTTCAGAAAGGTTTAGAATGAATATGCATCGTTTGCTAAGAAATAAAACAGCAAACAACCAGCAATAATGTCTGGAATGATGAGAAACATTAAGTAACCCAAATTAGCCAAAGCTGAAGACTAGAAAAATGGGAGAGGGAGGCAATGAGCAGCAACAGAAAGTCACAAGGCGGATGCGGAGGTGCTCTGGATGTTAACTCAACCCATAGAACAGGTACGATGAAGAAAACACGCGGAGAACAGGGAGGTCAGCACACAGGGCGTCCTTCCCCAAAATCCAAAGGAGAAAAAAGACTTTTTTCATGAATCCAAAGGAGCAAAAAGGAGCCTGTCTTCTCAAGCTCCGTGCTACGGGATGAAATGACTAGTGCAAAAATGCAGGAGAAGATGGCACAATACGAAAGGGCTTGGAACAAAGGCAGGCGGTCTGGGGTGTCTCTGTGGGAAGGCATGAGGACTGAACAGGGGAGAGGCTTTTAAAGAATCCGCAGCCTTAAAAACAGGGGCATGGTGACGGCGCAGTCACTACGGAAGCCCGGCTGACCAGATCGGGTGCCAGCGGACACCCCAGCAGGGCCGGTGGACAGGCGCTGACCCAAGGACGTGCCGGGTCACGAAAACGTGCCCATGTCTGGAAGCCACAGACTTGGCGCTAGACTGTGCGCCAGTGTATTCACAGTGATTTAAGAGAAGGAAGAATATCATATGCTAATGGCCATATAGCACTCACCAAACTAAAGATGTAGGTGAAATGTTTTCACAGAAACAACAAAATCGGCTCAGAAATAAGATAGTGCTATCATCAGAGACACCAATTATTTGAACATCTGTTCATCATAGTCAGCTGATCCATTCTATATATTGCCTTCTGACAAGCTCTATCTTTCAGAATGAAACAGTGAGAGACACCATGATTCCGGACTTCCAACCAACAGGTAAACTGCCTGGTAAAGTGGAAATGATGGAAACCCTGAGAGAACGTGACAAGGAGAAATTGAAATCTGTAACAGGCCAGGCACTGAAGCCTGGACCTACACAGAAATGGATCATGGTCTTGGAAGAAACACAGGATTTCAAAGAGTGGACAGAAAAAATAATCAGGTTCAAGTGACAAATGGGCTTGTCAGGCTCTCAAAACCCCCATTCTGACAACAGGAAAGCAGATCATCTTGATGATGGAGAAACGGAGAGATAAACAAATGGGTAAATTGTTACACAGTTACACGTGTTTCCTCGCATTGTGAAAGGGCTCGAACGAAAGAGATGCCCCTGACCGAGGACAACTGGGCATCACGAGAAACCTTAAGAGGTCCGTCAAAGGCACAAAACTGGAATGAGATGCGCTGGTTCCAGAATGCTGCAGATGGTGAAAACGTGGTTTGGGGGTGATTTTGCTGTTTTTGCAGGTGGAGATGACAATCACCACTGCTGGCAAAAGATGACAGAGAAAAAGCACAGCGTTTCAATCCCACTTTGCTCCTGACCCCCCAGCAGGGAGCAGGAAGCAGGGAGCAGGAAAGGGCAGAACTCACATGAGTGAGGAGGAACTGAATTCCAAGAACAGAAGCCCAGATTCTCTGAACTGATTCCAGGCTGCAGACCCACAGAAATGATATCCCAGGATCCTTAAAGTGCCTGAAGACTCGGTCACAACATTACAGTCAAACGGGAAATGGAAGAGATGGCAGCAGGTGGAGGGAGGTCAACAGACTCCTTTTCCAAACGGGGCTTCACTCCCAACAGCATTCTCAAATGGCTATTAAACAGATCAGCGGTAGGGTCATCAACAAAGAGAAGCATCTCATCAGACACCAGTACCAGCTGCCCAAAGCCCAGCCATGCCCAGGGAAGGTGACTAATCTGCAGACCAGGCTGACATGTGGGCAGGCCAGGAAAAAGCCCACCTGACCAAGTCCCTCCTACAGACACAGCGGGAAGATGCGGCTTGGACTCCTTCACTTTACAAAGACAAACTAAGCACCTACTAGACTGAGCGACGAGAAAACAGCCAGGGAGCCTGCCCAGAGGTACAGACAGGAAAACAAGGACTTGAAGAACCACAAGAAGTACATGAGGGTTTGACAAAACCTTCAGGTCTCCAAGGCTGCAGTTTTTAACGTTGGGGGAACTCTTCTTTCAGACTCGACGTTCTCCATATCTGTAAGTCTGTTTCAATTTTGTCTGTTCATTTATTTAGTTCTTTAGATTCCATATACAAGAGAAATCATATGGTGTCCTCTAACTGGCTTATTTCACTTAGCATAATGCCAGAAGCGGTTGGGTAGCTGGGTGAAAACGGTGAAGGGATTGAGAAGCACAGGTTGGCAGTTACGAAACAGTCACGGGATGCAGAGTGCAGCGTGCGGAATAGAGTCGGTGATACTGTAATAACTACGTGTGGTGCCGGGCAGGTGCTGGGAATATTGGGGGGACAGCTTTGTAAAGTATACGACCGTCTGAGCCCTGGGCTGTATGCCTGAAACCAATACAAATCCTGAATGTCCACTGTGACTAAAAAATAAAATAATAATTTAAAAAACAACATGATGAAAGCTACAAAGACTATTCACACACGCACACACACAAAATTCTTTACCTATAAAATCCTCCATGAGATTTCAGGAGATTGATGCAAAAACACCCCCCCACCCACCTGCCTCAGTTAGGCCCCAGGAGAAGAGAAGCCCCGTTCCAGTGGTTGGAGGCCTTTGGTCCCACCCTGTTCAACATCATTGTCAAGGCCTAGATGAAGCCAAGGAACGCATTTCAAGAGGTTAGGGTGAGGGAGCAAGGGTCTGGGTGCAGGGTGACCCGAACAGACGCAGTCCCGTTTCCGTCAGAGAAGACAACCTCGGGCCATGACCTCCAGGTGCTTAGACGAGGTCGGGTGAGAAAAACAGTGTGCAGGGATTCCAAGCACTCTGATGCTCCAAGAACGGCGTGCCCCTGGAGCAAACCGCTGTCTCTATGCCAGTTACAGCCAGCTTCTCCTTCTTTCTTGCAGTGAAAACGGGGTCGCCAAGGTGAAGTCCAATGGCGTTTTTTCACAGCAAAAATACTCGCACCTTCCCCGATCACCAATGTCCTTGAAACTGTATGCACTATCAGATCCATGCATGCGTACTCTAATTTTTATTTGGCCTCCTGTGGCTCACTTGTTTGTCTTTATAGCCTAACTGTTTAGTCCCGCCCTAGCTTTATTTGACAGCTGTACCACTGCTTGTCCTTCTTTTTGTTCTGGTGGAAAGAGTGGCCAGAGTGGAAATACAGGCAGGGCCCTCACCACTGCGATCTAAAAAGAACTTCACACAGAAGCTAAAGGCAAAGGAAGACACGTCTCACCTTCTGACCCAGTAATCCTGAGCCTGGTCCGATAAGGCTGCCAGGCACTCAAAACAGCAAGTGAAACCATGATCGTGTCGGAGGGGGGAGCCCTGGAAAGTCTGTGTGTGTCACCCCCACTGGCTGAGAGAAGGGAAACCTGGAGACTGTGTGTCCATCCCTGCGTATTCAAGGAAGGGGAGGGGTCCACACTGCCAAAAGGAAAAACCCACAAAACAACTTTGGTTAACTGCCTACCTCCCATCATGTGTGCAAAATGAACAAATAGAGTCTAGAGCAAGATGAGGATCGGGCTAACAGAGCCCCACCCATATACCTACATTTGGGTAGGTACGTCTCCTAGGGGAAGCTGCACCACCTGTACCCGCCAATCAAAATGTATCCTCTTCACCCCAACCTCACCAACTACGTAAGTCCTCAGAACAAAGGACTCGCTCTCCTCTCTTAGCCTCATGGCTCTCTGGCCACACAGGGGACCCCTGGCCAGCCAGCCTTTGATCGGGGCAGTTGGGGGGTGGCCCAGCCACCCCTTTTTGGCCACCCAGCCTCTGACCACCCTACTTTTGCCACCCTGCTCTCACCACCCTTCTTTGCTTTCCTGTGAGAACTCAGCGTTAATAAACTTGCTTGCTCGCTAGTAGGCTCGCTGGCCTGTAATTCTTTACTGCGTTGGTGAGAAGAACCACGTTTCTGGGAGTTTCTCCCATAACATTTTTATAGCCCTACTTTTAATTAATATTATCTTATGTATTTGTTGTGCCTTGTAAGCTCCTTTATATCCTCTAAGGAACAAAAGATTAAATAGTACATTGGTCAAACTGGAGAATGATTCAGCCAGACAGGCCAGAAAGAATAGTAGCTACGATGAAGACTGAAAACAGCTCCTGCTGGTTAGGAAAATAAAATACGCCAACATTACCTGAAGGAGATTCACTAGGGATCGAGGTTACTGTTGTATATAATACCTGGCCTGAATCTCTGGGCTAACACCTGGCCTGCTAACTTTTTTGAAAAGGAAATAAAAGGGCTTGGCTAACCAGCAGCTCAAAGACTGTAATACAACAGGGACGCCCCCAAATGCCAAAAGAATCCTGCTTTCTCCACCTGCTGCCCAACCTCAGAGTGGGTGATGATCATCCTCAATCTGATGTCCCTTCTTATACAAGATTGATAAAACAGTCCTTCCTCCCTGAGTCTCACTTAAAAACGTGGAATACGAAGATAAATAGATGAAGCAGTTTGAACTCTTCAGAAGAAAAGTTCTACCTAAAATAACTCAATTTATTAAAACTATGACTAGCTGCAAAATAAGTAGGACACACTGATCCTCCCAAAAGTAGAAATGTTCCTTACTTCATGGACTCTCCCAATAGTTTTCATCATGTGGGAGAACTGTTTTCTTAACCAATTTAAAAGCAGCTTATTTTGCCCGGCTGGTGTAGCTCAGTGGATTGAGCGCGAGCTGGGAACCAGAGGGTCCCGGTTCGATTCCCAGTCGGGGCACATGCCTGGGTTGCGGGCCAGGTCCCCAGTGAGGGCCATGTGAGAGGCAACCATACATTGCTGTTTCTCTCCCTCTCTTTCTCCCTCCCTTCTCCTCTCTCTGAAAATAAATAAATAAAATCTTTAAAAAATAAAAGCAGCTTATTTTAAGTATTACTTTCCTCTCCACCGACTCTATACCACATCCAAACAGCTCAGTCCAGGCTGGTATTTTGCTAAACACTTTTTCTTTGACCAAAAATGCCAATCTTCACTAAGTATGTGATTTAATAACATTCAGGCGGTATTATAAATATACAATTATATGCGTCGTATCTTTTTCTAAAAGGAAACTTTATTAGAACCGTAGCAAATCCAGAGAAGTAATTAAAATGAATACATCTACCCAAATGAATTAAAATACTTAAAACATGTTCATTCAAAGCACCAGTCTTATCTATAATAGTAAGGGAAAAAATGACACCATTATCACATGCCCCCAGGAAAGCAGCGAGACACGATATAATTAATAGAATTAAACTAGGGACATTTTTCAATGAAGAGTTATGAAGAAACAGGGAGAAAAAGAAATTTGTGTTGGGTTTTACAGACCTAAAAAAACTGCCTACCAGTGATATCAAGTGAAATTTTAAAAGGTTACTACTCCTTAAGGCTTATTTCCTTCAATTTTGGGCTGTTAATCATTCTTGGAGCATTTTATTACACACACAAAATGGTATTTAACACACAAGCTGCAAAGAAGAATTGGGTTAAACTCTAACATCTCCAGAACACAGATAATGGTTGCTTAATCTAACAGAAATTGACTCAAATTCAGCTCGTGAATGACTTAATAATTCCTAAATTTAAAATCATTTAGCATGTGCAACAGAATAAGAACTTTCTTTCTTCATTTCATCTTTAAACGCTGTCCATACGTTTTCATTTCTCTGAAGTAGAGAGCAAAGCAGAATCCTAATCCTATTTATTTCATTAAAAAATTTAAATGCCATGTTGGTTTTCCTTGATTTAGCATAAGAACGGTAGGCAAAAAATGCAAAACTAAACTTCAAAACGAAATATCTGCGTTCCTCTCTCTGTGCTTCAATTTCCCAAACTAGCCCTTTAAATCTAAAGAAATTCAAAGCTAACATCACATTCTCAGCTGTGATTTTAGCCTTGAGATAAAATGGCCCCTCCCTTCATACCAATAGCAGACACTCAGTCAGTGAGGCTGGTATCACTTGGTTCCTGTTTTTTCCAACAAGCTGAGCTTTGGCCTCTAGCCGTCACTGAGAAGCAGGGCCAGTCCTAACTCGGAGGCCATCACCCACAGCAATGACTAAACCCTACAGCGAGTCAAGTTGATCGAGGTCCTGAATCTAAATGTCTTCTTCCCGTACATACCTCATCCCCCAAACTCAACGCCATATTCAAACATTTAAGAGTGACAATTAAAAGAAGCACCCTGATCTTTTAGAGAGCGTTTATCCATTAAAGAAGAGTGGCTATGGTTGATGGAAAAGGGTGATTGATTTCCTGATGCCAATCCTTTGTAAGAGAGCAATTTTTGTCCTTATGATTCCAATGCAGTGTATTTCACTCATTTCTCCTAGGGTCCTTTCGTCTCGAAAGTGTGCAAGTTTAACTTTAAATGATGCCTAATATTCTTTCCAGCCCTTGTGTAACAGCTCAAAATGGTCCTATCCTATTTAATGAGATACTGAGTGGCTTTTCAGAGATAACAGGCCAAAACCGCCAGTCACTGAGCCCAATCATGTGCAGAGGAGAGAACTTTGACCCACAGCTGCACCCGGAACAAAAGACTCGCCCTCCCCTCCAATGAAACCCAGGAACTGGGACAGAACCCAAACTTAAAACACCAGCACCCTGAAGAACCCACCCGTTGTCCAGGAAGGTCTGGTGTTGATGTCTCTTTACTATAAGTGGCCCAGCTCCAAGGTCCCCCAACTAAAACTTGCCCCCTGGCACTTCCACACACCTGTCCCCCAGCCCCTTTAAAACCCTTGGCCTGGTCCAACGAGGGAGTGGATCCGAAGCACCGTTAGGTGTCTCATCTTCTCGGCTGGCGCCTTCTTGATCAATAAACCTTCCCTTACTCCAAACCCTGCCATTTTGAGTCTTCACCTTCACAGCATCAAGGCACACGGACTTGGGTTCAGAAACACTTGCATGTTATAAATCTACATTAGTTCCTGGATGTTTCATAACAAGACCTTAAAGTACACACATTAACATAACTTCCTAATTATTCCGGGTTGTTGAATGCTGGCTCAGTTCCCTCCTCCTGGGTGTCCTCTGGTAAATGGAACATAGCTTTAATTCCATGCCACTTAGTGTATCTTCGCTGCCCCTCTGGACTTGTGATTTTGCTAGGCCAATACCCTCCTGACCAGCTAGGCTATTGCATTTACTGGGCCAGTTTATTTGCCACCCATTTATAATCCTCTGCATTATCTAGTGAACTGCCACATGACTTGTTCTGCTTTAGCTGAGTAATAAAAGCCTCCTAAATGAGACACACTATCTATTTCAGCTGGCATTCAAAGGCACACCTGGAGATAAACGATCCTGGAGACGTCAGAGGACACAGTAATAAGGAAGGGAATTACAGAACAGCTGGTGGCAGATCATCGAGTCTCTCAATGTGGGGCCCCGCAAAGGCCTCAAATAGAAAGCCGTCAGGAGCAACCACTGAGCACAAGGCGTTTTGGTTTCATGGACCATCGCAGGCTAATGATGTCAATCAATTAGAATGGGCAGAACATTTCTAAGCCTGAAAAGTGATGCTTATAGTTTCCAACTGCTGCCTCAGTGACTCCAACATCGTTTACTGAGCATCCCAGGCATGGTGCCACGGTCTGGAAATACAAGGTCCCACAAGGTGCTCAGTCAAATGGAGGAGATAGGTAAACAGCTAACCACAATACGAGAAAGGACCCCCCAAAACCCAGAATTATCTTCTGGAGGGTGGGCCCCTTGTAATACAGGCTTCCCGAGCTAGGTGCGTGTTCTAGGAACCCATCTGTATCAGTGCACCAGTTGGCGCTGTTGTGAGAGGTTGTGTTCAGCCTTGGTTAATTTTTATTTTTTTTTTTGGAAGACTCTTTCACCGAGTTTGCCCATCTCATGATGGGTGATTCATGAGTGCACCTGCCCACACCATGCTGAGTGTTCAGGGGATTTTGACCAAAACGGCATGACTCTCATTCCCCACCCTCCCTATTTACCGGATATTGCCTAAGCAACTCTTTTTTATTTCCCCAGATGAAAAAAGTCCTCAAAGGCTAGCATTTTGCCAATATGGAAGACATGAAACGAAAAACGGCAGAAGCACTAAAAGGCATCCAAATGGACAAGTTCAAAAACTGAGCGGTGGAAAAACGTCTCAATAGGTGCACGGCATCAAATGGAGAGTACTCTGAAGGTGACTGATGGTGAAACAAGTAAGAATAAGCACACGAGTTTTTATAAATAAATTCCGGGGATTTTTGGTCCCCCCTTGTGCAATGTGGTGATAAAAGCTATAGCGGGACGGCAGCGCTGAGAAGCAGAAAATGAGCCAAGGAAAGAACGGGGGAGGGCATGTGGGCAGCAGGAAGGGCAGGTGCCCCGGCCCCAAGTCAGGGAAGGGTGTGATCTACGGGACGTGACGTGATGGTGGCTGCGAGAGGGTGTAAGGTGCACAGGAATGAGACGGGCAGGAGAAGTTCGACATTTTTATCTTATGGAACGAGGAGCCTAATTTTGGAAAAGCTCTCAGAACTAGCAACAGCGACCCTGAAAAGAAAAGAAATGCAATTTTCTTCAAGCAAGCTCACCTTAACCAATGGTGCCACAGCAGTTTCTTTTGATTACCCCAGCTTCTCTCCAGAAAGACAATTTTGAACACCCTGGAGATTAAAGCCTCTCACTTTTATTAGTTTTGGGTTGGACACCTGGATTTTCGAAGGGGCCTAGTAAAAAGCCCCTGAAAAATCTGAATACGTTCTAATTTTAAGAGGCTGCCGTGTGTCATGGGATCCAGCTACAGAAATGTGTGTATAAGAAATATAACCAGTAACACGAAACGGGTCAGCAAGTAATGTCTATCGTTCCCCCTCTCACACGTTCCGTCCTTAAATCGTGTAGGTAACCCGTGACTTGAAAATGCCTTGTTTGTTTTAGTGTTATTCTTGAAACAGGAAGATTTAGAGAGTACCTCCTAAAGAAAAAAAAAAAATAGCAGCCAGTTTTTAAAATAAAACAATCTTACATAAGCCCTAATTACCACTTCAGTATTTGTAGACTAGATCTATATTTGAGGTGGAAAAAATAACACTTTTTGACAAGGTCTCTGAAAGGAGTGAGGAAAGCCACTATTATTTTAATAGAAGTGACTTTAAAACCACAAGCTAAATTCTTAACGCCAACATGGAATAAATCAATAAGTAGGTTAAAAGTTGGCAGTTAAACTAAAGGAGAAAGCTAAATTAGTAAATGGAATCTTTTTTCTTTATTTGCAACCAGACAATTTTGTTACGTCAGTCACACTGCGCCTTATTATTCAATAACCTTTCAGGAGAGAATTTTGTAGGTAAGAATCCAAAACCACTGGATTATGTTAGAAATGCCCTCTGGCCCTCTCCTCCTCCTCTTTTTCAATAGAATCTATGTCCCCTTGTGCAGCGAGATGGTTTTGGGGGACACTGTGACCAGAAGTTTGAGAGAGCTGTCTCACAGCAGTGAGCCAACCGAGCGCTTGACTCACTCCTTATTTTAGGAACGGGCTCTGCAGGCAGAGCTGCCAGTCACCGTGGCCTGATCCATTGTCACTCCTGTGTCTGAGTTACTGCTGCAGGTTCAAGGTGCTCTTCCCTTCCTAGTCGGCTGGCTGCAGCCAATCAGGTTCATGCCCAGGGAGGAGAAACCCTCCCTCCCCCACCCACCAGGAAGCTGGGTTCGAACCCAGAGAGCCTGGCTCCAGAGCATGCATGCCCACAATCCTCCTCTTCCCTCTCATACAGCTCCTCAGCTAAGTGGGAATGAAACACTAGTAACTACAGTAATACTTAAAATAATGATAGTAATATTTACAGCACCCTATAAAGTCACGAAAGAAATACAACCAATAAATATTGAACTTCCCTGGTCATCAGAGAGATGCAAACTAAAACCATAGGACAGACCCTGGCTGGGATTGTGGTTGGAGCATTGTCCTGTGCACCGAAAGGTCGTGGGTTCAATTCCTGGTCAGAGAATATACCTAGGTTGCCGGTTCAATCCCCTATAGGGATGGGAGACAACCAATCAATGTATCCCTCTCACATTGATGTTTCTCTCTCTCCGCCCGCCCCCTTCCCTCTCTCTCTAAAATCAATAATCATATTTTTGAAAATGTACATTTTCACCTAGCAAACTGTCAAAAAAAATTTAAGTATAATATCCATCTTGTTGAGCCCTGGCTGGAGTAGCTCAGTGGATTGAGCACGGGCCTGTGAACCAAAGGGTCCCAGTTCGATTCCCAGTCAGGGCACATGCCTGGGTTGCAGGCCAGGTCCCCAGTGGGGGCCATGTGAGGAGCAACCATACATTGCTGTTTCTCTCTCTCTCTGTCTCCCTCCCTTCCCCTCTCTCTAAAAATAAATAAAATCTTTTAAAAAAAAATATCCATCTTGTTGAGAAGGGTTCCAAATGATACTACGACAGGGTTATAATTGAAATTATCCTCTTAAAGAACAATTTAGCAATATTTATTGAAAGTTTGTAAAATGTTGATGTACACATCCCAAAATCCACTTCTAGAAATTCTGTCAAAGAAAACAGACATACACAGAAATAAAGATTCTCACTGAAGCATTATTAATAACAGCAAAAATGAAAAACAACATAACTTCCAACAACATAGAGCCATTAATATAAATTTGAGTATAACCTACCAAAATATCCTTTTGGGGAGAATATTTAGTGACCTGCAAAAACATCCTTAATGTTCTATGTAATGAAAAATATATATATACTATGGTCCTAATTTTATAAAAATTAACATATATATGAACAGAAATTAAAGAAATCAAGACAAGAGACATCCAATTCCATTTTTTGCCTCAAGGCCCTTGGTTCCAAGTGGGAAGGCTCTCATTTTATAGCTTTTAGGAGATGATTGTATAAGTTTTAAGAGGTTAACATTCCTGAATGATTTTAAACTTTGTGTTCATGGAGGGATTAACATTGCCCCAGAGCTACACTTAGTTGACTGAAAACTTCAATTACCTAAATGTCTATGACCCTGCCAGTAAAGAGACAGTAAATGATGTTAAAAAATGTGAGTACTGAAAAGTGTGAAGCAAAAGGTGCCCACCCTCATTCACTCGTGGCTAAAAACTGGCAGAAAGAAACGCATTTAGATCTTAACTCTCCCCCTTCATTAACGCAAAGTTGCTCTCGTTTCCTCCCTCTGTAGACACGAAAGCCTTCCTCACTGTGTTACTATAACTGGTGACTTAAAATACTTTGGACACAAGTGCATGGTATAAATAGTACTTAGCGCTGTTGCTAC
Source organism: Micronycteris hirsuta (assembly GCA_004026765.1). Taxonomy (NCBI): domain Eukaryota; kingdom Metazoa; phylum Chordata; class Mammalia; order Chiroptera; family Phyllostomidae; genus Micronycteris; species Micronycteris hirsuta. The sequence continues at coordinate 105,694 of PVJI01003364.1, forward strand.
TGCGGTTTCCATTATCCCTGGCTGAAACTTTTACCCCCTATTGCCAATGTTTCCATTGCAGCATCTCCTGCACTGGTGGGGGGGGGGGTCCTTTAGTATATTCGTCATTCCTGGACCATTTTACTGCCCCTATCTCCCAGGAATTAATTCCATGAAAAGTTTTCCTATCCCTAGCCCTCATCAATCCGCATATAAAATGCTTTGTACATTAAAAATAGGAACCAACAAAGAAAAAAAATAAATGAAAACTTTTAGGTACAAACATATTGCCAAAAGCATCAAGAAAAAAATCTATAAATAAAGCAGCAGGTAAAATAGTTCTCTTTACACAATTCTCAAAATGAATGATCTTTGTAAATCTCTCAAACTGAGAGAAATGTAAATTATATGAAAACTTTCAAACTCAAAAGCCTTAACCCTGTAGCTTTTTTTTTTTCCTTAGAGAGAGGAAGGAAGAAAGACACAAAGAGAAAAACATCGATTTGCGAGAGAAACATCGAAATGGTTGCCTCCCATATGCACCCCAACCAGGAATGGAACCTGCAACTTAGGTGTGTGCCATGACAGAGATCGAACCCGCAACCTTTTGGTGTGTGGGATGATGCTCCAACCAACTGAGCCACCCGGCCAGGGCAGTCCTGTAGCTCTCTGTAGTCAACCTGTATTCATCTGGGTTTGGTAATGATGAATTTTTCCTCCCTGAGTCTTGTCTGTGCCAGCACAGCTTTTCCAAAATTTAAAGTGAAACTCTAAACTGAAAAGAACTTTTTCACAATGCAAGGCAAAACCTGAATGCACCTCCCCAATTGTTAGGGAAACTAAAATAGCTTCTTTAAATGAATGACCCATGTCCTTTTCACAGAAAGCACAGAAAAGGAGCTAATTTCTTCACATTTCTGTTTAATTTCCCACCTACGGGATTTGGATTTAAAATTCTCTTCAAAGTAATTGAATGTGGACTTAGTCATTCAGTAACAGAAACTCTGTGCATTCATGTTACAGTTCAGCAGCCAAATCGGAGAGGTGACCTTGGACATGAAAGGTCTTGTTTTCTTCATGGAATGAACCACAGAGTAAAAACCTATGACTTTCTACCGGTTAAATCATTCCTGGTGTCTAATCTTGCATTGATTTCCCCCAAATTAACCAACTGTTTCAAACTATTACATCTAAAAACAAGCAAAACATACTTTTGCAAGAGTCTGAAAATTTAATAAGGCAAATCTGTCACCAGGAAGGAGTCCAAACACCTGCAGACTAATCATATTTACATGGAACTGTGTGCCTCGTCTTAAGGAAACATGGAAAAAGATCTATTCTGGGACCCTTTCGTCCCAAAATAACCATGGCGTGCCCACAGCTAAGCAGCAACCACCAGCCAACAGCTGAGGCCCCTTCGTTCATGTCGCTTTTCTTGCTCCCAAATGAACGGCAGAAGTTACTTTCATTAAAAAGAGGTCAAGATGGATATTCAGCAGGAGCAGGTTTCGTGGGAGGACAAACTTCGGGAAAAATAAAAAAAAAAGATCAGCAGTTGAACGATGCTCCATTTAAAATATCACAGCAGAGGAAGGTCAGTAATCCCCCCCTCCACATGCAGCTTCCTCTTCCACAATTTCAGTTACCTGCATTGAACTGTAGTCTGAAACTATTAAATGGAAAATTCCAGAAATAAATAACTCATAAGGTTTTTTTTGGGGTTTTTTTTGTTTTTTTTTAAAGATTTTATTTATTTATTATTTTTAGAGACAGGAGAAGGGAGGGAGACAGAGAGGGAGAGAAACAGCAATGTATGGTTGCCTCTCGCATGGCCCCCACAGGGACCTGGCCCGCAACCCAGGCATGTGCCCTTGACTGGGAATCGAACCGGGACCGTCTGGTTCCCAGCCCGCACTCAATCCACTGAGCTACACCAGCCAGGGCTGTTTTTTTTTTTTAAGATTTTATTTATTTATTTTCAGAGAGAGGGAAAGGGAGGGAGAAAGAGAGGGAGAGAAACAGCAATGTATGGTTGCCTCTCTCATGGTCCTCACGGGGACCTAGCCCGCAACCCAGGCATGTGCCCTGACTGGGAATCGAACCGGGACCGCCTGGTTCCCAGCCTGCGCTCAATCCACTGAGCCACACCAGCCAGGGCAATAACTCATAAGTTTTAAACGATGTGCCCATCGGAGTGGCGTGATAAAATCTCACACCACCCAGCTCTGTCCTGCCCAGGACAGGAGTGTCCCCACACCATAGGCAGTCCTCGCCTGTGGGTCATTTAGTAGCCGGATCGGTGATCAGATGGGCTGCCACAGTATCACAGGGCTTGGGTTCAATCACGCTTATTTTACTTAATAATACCACATTCACATATCTTTTATTACAGCATATGTTATAATTGTTCCATTTAATTATATTACGTATTATGGTTAATCTCTTACTATGCCTAATTTATAAATTAAACTTTATCATAGGTATGTATATAAGAAAATACATATTATATAAGAGGAAGCAACTCCATGCAACTCAACCTAATAAAATGACAGATTTTTATGACCCTTCCTTTCTTCAAGATGCCCATAATGCTGCTCTTAAAAGCCATCATAGTTTTTGCATAATGTAAGGTTCGACATCACTTAGATTGGTGTTGATGATGGGCTTTAAATATTAGGTAATTTACTGATGAAGCATGATACGGTCAAACACAATCTAGGCTGGCTTTTATATAATGCACTAAGATCTCAGAAATCGAAGGTGTCGTGGAATTGTCATTCTTTTGGATCTCGAGAGCTCTGGAGGACAGGGACAGGGTGGGGAGGGTGTGCCTTGCTAGGGCCTATCCATTACCCAGTGCAGCAGGTGCCGTTACTGGGTCAGCGAGAACCAGACGCTGTAAGGAAGCTGGGGTTCTAACGCAAAGTAATTTGTCCAAGAGCACGATGCTAGTGAGAGGCAAGACTGTGATTATTAATCTGAGCCTGCTTACAAAAACAAAAAAACTGCAGAGGACTTCTTCCCCTGAGTGGTCTTTTCCATTCTCCGACTCTGATGCCCCACATACCCGGGCAGCATTCCCGACCCTGTGCCTCCCTTCCAGATCTCTCCTCCCAGCACCATGCACGCACGCCCACCCGGGCCCCCAGCATCCCCACTCGCAGCCCCAAGAGCTCCCATCTCCCCTCCTCCTGCAAACGCGATTCCTCCCAGGCTCCTCGTCTCAGCAAGTGACAGGCCAGGGCTCCAGTCAGGCCCAGGGCTCATGCTCCTCTCTGCCCTTTCTCCACCCCACATCCACAGTCAAGGCCTTGGAGAGTCTGACAGATTCCTCTTCCAGAACACTGCACAGCTCAGTCCCACCCCCAGCCCCACCTCCCCCACCCCTGACCCCCCACCACCGCGCCTCCCTCGCGATCCATAAAACCCATTCCACCCAGAACCCCTCACCTGAAACCATGACCCTTCCATTTGCACTTAAAGTCCAAACTCCTACCGAAGCCCACACAGCTACCTGCCCGCATGCTCAGAGTTTTACATTCTTCCTCCTGATGAAGCATCACAGAAATAAAGCCCTGGTCTTGTCACAACATGGCAGTGGCAGACGGAGTCAGGGCCTCACTGAGTCTCCCAGGTGTCCTTGTCGTGAAGCCAGTCAACTTCCTAGTGGTCTATTCCCAGAAACTTACCTGGCCCTCAGTTTACTCTTTGGTTATATTGTAATAAAACTGCTTCTCCTCATATCGCATCTTATGATTAAGAGGATCAAATGAGACAATACAAAAAAATGCTTCAAAAAACACTATACAAACAAAGTAACACAATGCATGCTACCGCAGAAACGGTGCTCCAGTAAGGAGTTTCCTGAGCCTTTGTTTACAAGAGGCGTTAAACGAATCTAGCTAAAATAATCCACTCATTCCATCTGGCTGGCTGAAGCCCTTTCCACTGCTTACGAGGACTGAAGCTAGACAGGAAAGCACGTGGCTGGCAACCCTGGGTCGCTCTCTGATCTCAGGCTTCACCTTGCCAACAAGTAAGAAACAACCAGGTAACTCTTACAAATGTGTTTCTGACTAAAAAGGAAACAGGAAGCTAAATGCCACAGTCTGGAAGACTGAGAAATCAGCCTCACCAGGCCCAGTCTCCCCCAGCCCCTTCCTCCTCCCTCTTTCCAGGATGCAGAGGGTATGGCTCCAGAGGAAATGAAAACCCGGGGCTGTGGGCCCTTCCAAACCACAGGGCACAGGCTGACTCCAACCCTGGACCACTCCGTGGCTTCCGGGAATCTGCCAGCCAGCGGGAGCTGCCACCACAGGCCGACACTGGGCGCCCTCACACCTCCACCCCAGCTACCAGCATGCACTGGGCTGTACAGCTGTGTACACAAGAGACTGGCTGGCTCGCAAGTTCGAGGCCAGCCCGAGGCACAAGAAAAAGCTCTGTGCTTCTGATGAAGTGAGTCCACCCACAGGCAATGACACTGAAGTCGGATTTACTGACCAAGGTGCAGAGATTTTAAAGAAAGTAGACCAACTGCGCACGCATAACCAGCTTGCTGCGTATGATCTTCCTTTCCCCAAGGTTGTCCCCTAACAGAGGCCTACCAAACTGTACAGTCATCTCACTACTGCTACACAAATTCGTGTTGTTCTACTTCATGTTCACTGACTCTCTTCAAACGACTTATTTTATTTTAGTTCTACTTAAGTTTATTGGTTCTTTAAGAAAAAAACACTGAGTTGACATTTAATATATTCAGACTACAGAAACGGAAACTGTGCTATAAATCAAGGATCTGCAAATTTTTCCGTAAAGGGCCAGGTAACATTTTGTGGACTCTGGGCTACAAGCTGTCTTTGTCATATATACATATTTTTTTTATTTTTTCCAACAACCCTTTAAAACATAGAAACAGCCTTAGCTCTTAAGCAGCACAGAAGAAGGCCATGGCTGTAGCTTACCGATATTTTTGTAAATAACAATAACTGTGAACTAATGGTATATACAGAACATACACAGTTCCATACAATATGAAATCCGCCTTTCATTTAAAATAAATCCCACTGGCCCTGGCCGGGGGGCTCACTTGGTCGGAGGGTCGTCCCGTACACTAAAAGGTTGGTCCCCCGGCCACTCGATCCATGTTTCTCTTTCTTATCAATTTTTTTTTCTCTCTCTCTCAAATCAATAAACATATCCTCAAGTGAGGGTTAAAAACGAATAAATGAATGAATGAATTTAATAAATCGCACTGGTTCAACAGGCTTCCTTTTCCTGAAACAGGCACTAAAACTAGGAATGCCTACGGCAGAGAAGGCTGGAGAACAGGCCCTGCTTTTCGCGAGGCAAACAATTCTGCCCAGGCACTTTTTCTCCCCCCCAACCCTGGGTGGTCAAGGATAAAAGAGGTTCACTATGAACTAATGAAGCATCATTTCAATAATGCCCTAGTTGTAAGGAAATTTAGGTTAATACAATGCAGGTTAATATAACACAAATTTGTGAAGCCTCGACATTTATAAATAGATACAATGACAAAATGCCAAAAACAGTAAGAATCAAACTCAATAATCCATCAAAAAGGGGGATGTATATCATTAAGATGACTTTCTTTTAGGATCTTGCACTAACGACAGGAAACAGCACAGGACTCGGGGAGGGTGATGGCAAACACATGACTTGCTCTAATGGGTATTTCTGCCCCACGATGCACTGCGGCCCGTCGTACCTGAGATCATGCCACTCTCTCACGCAGTTGCTGCATCGTTACCAAGCAACAAGAAAGAAAATGTCAGGATTAGTACTTGGCTTAATATATTTTTATCATCAACAAATCACACTTCTATTCTGCTGTTATTCTGGATGTAAATGATCATTAGATTTATATTTAGCAATCTACAAGAGTATAGAAAAAATGCAGTAAAGGTAACACTAGACATTCGCCAAGTCCACGTTTTTTAGGTTTACTGCTTCTTTGATAGAAACAGCAAATATCAACACAATAGTAATATTATGACTGATGCAGTTATTTTGCCAAAATACTCAACTGCAGTGTGCCTTCATTACCATTCAATAACTATTTTTAAACCAATGTTGCATTTGATGGAAATCCAAGGAAATAAATTGTCTTTAAATACCTCAGTACTTCGAAACAAGCAGAGTCAATCACTTCATTTAGTTTAGTTGTATAAGGTTATTATCACCTTATCTGTCAAAGCATTCTCTATCTGGCTAAATCTGTAGCATAAGAAGGTATGGGTAGCTCTTGCAGAGTAATTTAGTAATTAATTAAAAAAATGAAATCCAAAAGCATGAATAAAATCTTATATAGAAAACAATAAAAGAAAGAAATATAAATTAAAGACATTGCATAATTTAACAGATTCTAAAAATTAGTCAATATAAATGATACCCATTGCCCAGCACGCCCACCCCAAAATGTAGCACTGGGAAGGGGACTGCATTATGCCTTAGGATGAAGGCTCCCCAGGTTCATGGGGGGTTGGTAGGAAGATGTGCCCCCTTTTTGCATTGTATCCAACAGCTCTCTTCCCCTCTAAGCAACAACAAAGAAGACTGTTGAGTATTCGACTCGACGAGCCACGTGGATGAGGTCAAGAGCGCTGGGGTGAACAGCTCCCAGGTGGCTGCCTGCACCCTGCTCGCTAACTGAAACAGTGAGCTGCACCAGGTAAACACCAAAGTGCAGTGAAGGGCGTTCGACACATCACGCCTTACCCTGTGAATGTCAAATCTGACACTTTGGCCAAGTTCCCATAAATATCATGTCTCCACATGTCAATCAGAGAATTCTGCGTGTGAATAAATACTACACAGGCATAAGCAGTGCTTGCTTATGTGTGGATGTGTGTGCTTGAAACTGAATCTAATGAAGTTTCTCAACATGGTTAGAAGTATTTAAGTGGATAGAAGCTTTAATTTTTTTCCCATTTATACTTCTTTTTCCTTTAATGTCTCTTGAAAAAATTATGAGTTTCACTGCTTTTGAAACTATAATATCAAAGGCATTAGCAATCTAAAGATTAGGAATGAAAGAAGTTTGGGAGGAAAGGAATTATGTTTACCTTTCGGCATTTTCCTTTTCTCTAATGCAGGAAGGAAGCTAATCAAAATATTTAAAACGCTGGAACATTAATTGGCCTGCTTGGTGAAAATTAAACGTTCACAGGACCCACTGAAGTGACGGAAGCATGTGGTTAAAATCCAGGGCATTCCCACCTTCTATTGTAAAGAGAATTTACAGCCCCTTTGACCAGTTCTGCTAAAATAATCCATGAGGAGTCATCAACGCAAAGTTCTCCAAACAGGGCCAGAGAGCCACAAGGCCCAGGCGGCTCTGATCTCCAATCACGTCTTCATGCACTCCGAGTTTTCAAGTCAGATTTAGGTCTAATCATCTCTTGGGAACTACTGCAAAATGAACTAAAAATACAAATTATATTTCACATAGCCTCGGGAGACGATATTACCATTCCTCTCAAGAAAAGTACCCTCTTGGAAGAACCCGCAGCCCACCACCGTGCACTACAGAAAGCAGGGGCTGCCAGCCCCGTTGCTCAGCCCCAGGAATGCTCCTGCCTCGGGGTCTTCACACCCACCACCCCGGCCACCCGGTCCTTCTGCTGCCCTGACCACCACTGTCAGATGCTACAGGGCAGGTGCTGCGTCATCTCCGGAGGCCTGTTACTGACCGCTGATCTGAAATTTCAGTTTCTTCTCCTGACATGGCATGTCCCTCTCCTGCTTTATTTCTCCTCCTTAACACTCACCAACCCCCGATTCACTACACGTTTCACTCATTCGTTGTATCTAATGGCTGTCCTGACCATCAGAATACAAGCTCCATAAGGGCTGGGATTTGCTGCTTTGTTCACTGCCGCATCTCCAGAACCTAGAACAGTGCCGGGCATACTAGAATTTCTGATCTTCCCTCAAAATAGTTATAACACCTGGTGCTTGTTAAAAAATAACAGAGGAGGAGGAAATGTGAGGTGGGGTTGTAGACAAGCAGGAGTGACCACAGACTGACCAGACACTGGAGCTGGGTGATAAGCTCAGAAGGGCTCACTGCACTCCTGTTTACTGCTGTGTTTACTGCATGTTCACCATCTTTCATAATAAACATTAAAAAGAAAAATTTCTAATATCATTCACACTGCAGTCTTCAGCTTCCATCACCCACCAATCAGGAACAACACGTCTCTGCTTAGCGGGATGGCAGATGTCCCCTGATCCTGTCCCCGAGTTACTCATTAAGAAGAGACGGCATGAGGCAGGCATTGGCACAGAACACAGAAGGCACAGTTCCCAAAGCGTGGCTCTCGTGACAAAAAAAAATCTTAAGATATTAACATGGAAAATAATTTTCCGTATGTCCATACCTTGGGACTTAGAATTTTTTTTTAAAGCAAAGGATTGATGGGCACAGAGATAGTGGTTACCTCTGCAGGGGAGGCAGGCAGATGAAAATGAGTATGAACAGCCTTCTAATTCTTACATTAGGTAGGTTCACAGTATGCAGTTTATTATGATGTTTCATAACTCACAGAGACTACGGGTACATCTAATTTATGTGCATCAAATACCTCACGCATGTATATTATATATAAGAGGAATAACTCTTTCACAAGCAAGTATATACATGTACCATGGTGGAAATAAAATAACTTTACTGAAGCTGTGATAATGCATATACTTTAACTGAAAGCTGAAAGTAGCTAAAGAGCTGAAAAAGCCTAGGGTAAACCTTGCTGTCTCCTAACAGCCGCCAAGGCACAAGCCTGAGGAATCGGCCGGGG
>PVJI01003364.1:114594-125542 GCA_004026765.1 Micronycteris hirsuta
CCCCCCCCCCCCCCCCCGAGCCAAATGAATCCCCCAGAGAAGACGCCAGTCCGGCTGCTCCTCGTTAGTTAGACCCCGGGAACAACGCCTGCCGACGGCTACCCCCCCAGCCGCTTCTGCACTTGCACGTGGGACGTGTATCAGGAAGGACTTCACCCACGCACACAGAGCGAGGTCCAGATTTAACACCGTCTGCTCTAAAAAGAGAAACATCTTGCTGGCAAGAGTGCCGGAACGTGCAGCCGCGTGGACTCGTTTTCCCGGGTCACGACCGGGTTCCTTGACGTGGGAAGAATAACACAGCCAGCGCTCGCTCTGTCACGGCTTTGTCGTGACACAGGCGGATGGCTGAAGGTTTTTAGAAACACAAACTCCATATTCACATTGGTGTTGCTAAAGTGGAAAACAGACATAATGAATCACCTCTTTGTTTGACACAATGCGTGAGTTTGTCTCAAACACAGCTGAAAAGGAAAACGTTTCCGAAAAGGAGTAATGTTCCCTTTTACAGAAACCAGAAGTAATGAATGAATGTCCTGAGCAGATCTGGTATTTTCTTTAATTCAAGATAAAATTATTGGTTTCTCTCTTTACATAAAAAGCAAGAGACAGCTTATATGTTCCCTTGCCATCCTACTCCTAAGTCCAAAAAATTTAAAGATGTCTAAGGGCATCGTCATTTGTATCTTAGATATTTATAGTTGCAACCTTGAACGTCAAGTGACAGGCTGTAGGCGAGGACAAAGACTGGGAAGACTCCCTGGGGCAGTGGGCAGTGGCTTCAGGAGACAAGCTCTACCCCAGTCTCCGTACTGGAAAGGGCTCTGTGTCCTCATCTGTCAGAGAAAGGAGACGAGCGGGGACTTCTGCAACAGTCTGCCTGAGACGCGGGGCGGCCTCCCTGCAACAGCTCCCACCGTGTCAGGTACTGCAGCCCCAGAACTGACAGTCAGTCACCATGTTCAGGGAAAGCTGAGAGAAACTGAAAGTTCAAAGAGGCTACACAACAGAATCAACAGAGACCAGAGGAAGACTGAATGAAGCCATAGGGACCACAGGGAGGTACTTTTCGGAAGGCCGTGTCCAAGATCAAGGGCACTGGAAGGAAAAGACCGTGGCTGAAATAACTGGCAATGAAGGCCCGGGATAGAAGGGTACCAAAATATCCTATGGTGAGCTTGAGTGTGATATTGTCATGTTACAGAATGACATGCTTATGATTTCGCAATAAAAGAGTTTGTAATAAAAGAAGGGGCGTTATTTGTGCCTGAGCCTGTATCATAAATACTGGCTTAATGGTAGCTATTACTATTGTTAATATTTAACAGGTAGAAGAGTGTGTAATTTATGATCTCTGAAGACCGCTCGTCCACACCACACTTCACAACCGTTCGTTGCACGGGGCCCCCTGCCGCGCACAGCAGGGCAGGGCTGGAGGAAGGGACTGCACGGCCTCCCAGAGGCCATTGCGGGTGATGGAGCACAGAACGCATAGCAAAGAGCAGGAGCTGAGGTCCAGGACCCTCACTACTCAAAATAATCCAAAGTCACAAAGTCAAAATAGCCTTTTCATGTCAGAAAACACCCAATCCACTCTATCTCCCCAATTCCAAACTAGTTCCTATTTTCAAGCACACAGTTCCTACAATTCAACCATGGGCGCATGGACCTCTTCCACTGTGAGGACGCAGAGGGCTAGGTTTACAGTAACCTCCTCAACCAGAAGGACAAACTGGACTTCATCTTGATCCTTCTCGTGAAGCTCTGTCCAGCAACACTGTCCACACCTGTGCTAATCGACACAGTAGCCAGGGGCCACATGTGGCTGCTGAACAGAAACCAGATTTTTACTTCATTTAATTTTCGCTAATTTAAAATGTAAAAGTCACCGGTGGCTAGTGGCCACCATGGTGGACAGGGCAGGGTTAGTCAGCTGGGAATGGCTGCAGTGCGTAGCACTGAATGAGAAGCCGGCCCAGATAGGAGAGAACACTGGGGTAGGTCAGAGGTAGGCGAGGGACAGGCCTTAATCCTGTTTGCAGGCTCAGTTCAAGGGTGTGATTCCCCGTTCCCTTCACCGAAAGAGAACCTCTCTAACATCCTCGGTGAGCCTCAGATACGTAAGGGTTATTTTCTGCTCTTAGGAGAAATAAGATCGGCTGAAAAGAACCAGACTATAAAAGAAAAAAAAAGAACTTTACCCAGGATGATACATAATGTCCCTTGATACTCAGAGAATAAATATTGAATTCTGGCGGTTTTACAAAAGCATGTAAAATCAACAGTGTTAAACTATCAGTTATTTTAAGCTGTGTTGTAGGCCTTGCTTCAGCAATGTTACCGGTGTGTGCAATGCGCAGGTCATTAAAATGATTCAATAAATAATTTTTTTTAAAAACAGATTTACACAGAGAGAGTAAACCACATTTTCCATTTTAAATGAAGAAAATATACTCAAGCCATTACAAAGGAAACCGCCAGGCCTGGGTCGAAAGCACCACATCCCCTGGCACTGCAGAGACAACAGACCTCGCTTCCTAAGGGAGGACTAGAACTGCAACACGTGATCGCTTCAAAAACACCGCTGTGCTGCCTCCCAGATCCACCACCTCCGCCCTGCGTGGCGGAAGCAAAGAGTGTCACGGACAACAAAGCCATCGTGGGAAAATTCAGGACATGTATCCTCATTTCCAGGTCCCAAGATGGGTTCCTACAAATCCTTCCCAAGGGAAAACTGTCCCAAACTACCATGAAAATTTATTTCCAAGATGATCCTCGGAGCCTTGACTTAAGAGTCATTTGGGTGTACTCCAGTGCCTTTCCCTCCCCGCCCCTCCGCCAAGTTACCTCTGCCTTCCCCTCTCCTGCGCTCCAAGGGCCCTTCTTCTGCCTCTGTAACTGTTTCCTGAGCCCACACAGCCCAGCTGGCTCCCTTCTGCTTCCTCTGTAACTTTCTACATAAACTTTCTCTTATAACTTAAAAAAAAAAGAATCATTTTGAAGCCTCCTTTGGGGCTTAAATGTGTATAACCAAAATGGTAGGGTTTTCAGATAAGCACCTTTTTGTGCCACAGAGCTTTAACCCCAAGAAAGCTCTAGAATTCTTCAAGTTTCTCCCAAATTCTGAGATGCCCAAAAGAGAGCTGGTTACTTGGCTTAATTCAACTGCTCTGAATTGAACCAAACACTTACTTATACTATTCTCCTTCCTTAAAGAATTCCCAGTATCTAACACAGTGAGAATGCACTTCTCCTGATACAAATAACTATTTTCCTGGCAATCTGTACACCAAAGTCCCTCTTGGGATTTCACCCGAGAAGATCTGTTTTTCTCAAGTCCCATCATGACTTGCTTCCTACAGCGAGACTCTAACAACCAGAGGCTACTATCACAGCAAAATTTCAACTGCCAGATACTTAAATCGAACCCTTCCATATCCAAAATGGAAAAGCTGTCACCGCTTGTTCTTCAAAAAACAAATGAACTGTTGTACATTTTCTTGAACTAGTAGTATACAACATCAAGTTAAAAATTAACAGCAGAAAAAGAGAGACAATCTGTACTCTTACCTCCACCACTGTGGTTTTCGCAGCTTTGCACATGGGCAAGTTGAAATTCCGTGCACTTTTCCTACATTGGGCCAGTGGGGGGGGTGGGGGGGTAATAAGACCAAAAATCAGAAATGTCTCTTTCAGCTTTAATTATACACTAAAAGAATTTCCAAAGACTAAGATTCTGTGAATCTTTTTCAAGAGTATATCATATCTTTTGTTAGTAAAGTTTTTTCTTTTAACATTTTCATTTTTTCTATTACAGTTTACCTTCAATTAAAGTTTTATAAATATTTTATAAATAAAAACAATATAATACCCACTTCATTCAATTATAGCGTTTTTAAATGGGATGAGGAAACAAGGAACTATTTTTTATGTTTAATATATAGATTTTTCACAGAAAAATAAGATGGATATTAATACATGTATTTAAAACTGAATTTGTTAAATCTTTTAACTGGGATGCTATTTTATTTCTATAGTTAAATGGTTCACTAAACTTGCTCCTACTAAAATATTAAGGAAAAGTAGCAAGTATTTTATATGAGAAGGTATAGCAATTATAAACCCTATTAAAGAGAAGCCTATTGCTGGAACGAAATGAAATATTCGCTGATGATTTGTGAGTCACCGATAAAGATCACTCCAGAGAACCAATTTCTAATGACATTTTTGAAAGTATAACACCCACATAAGACCCTGAGGTATAAAAATTTCAAGAAGGTGCCAATTTTGCTGATGCTTTTGCATTTCCAAGTTTCTAAATTAATGCACTTCCTCTAATCATAAAAATTTAAATATATTTTGTTTCTGAGAGTGTAAATTAAGGGCAAAATTTCTTTGGTAAAGGGAAATAAGTTTCTAGCACTCTTAGGCCACCAGTGTTCATTTCACTCGGAGTTGAGGACAGGTGCAAGGGCAGGTGTGCCTGACAGAGGAGCCCTTGTGAGCTTTCACACGTCCTGTTGGACTCCACCTGAGGTCCAACGTCAAGAGCTCCCAGGCAGAGCTGCCAGAGGCAGGGCTGGCAAGGCTCACCCAGGCAACTGGCCTGGACGCCCCTCGGTACCAGTCGTCCCACGAAACGTGAAGGTCATCCTAGAAGTCAGTGTCTTAAGAACCTAGGCTGCATGACCATTGGTGATAAACACACTCATTTCACACCAAAGCTCAACGTCTATCTGAATCACAGGCATAAAGTCTGACTGACGGTAATGGCTCTTGCGCAGTCTTCAGACACCAGAGCCAGGCAATGGAGCACAGAGTAAGCTGCTGGAAATACTGTAAATAATCCATGTACTTTTGCTACGACGCAATGTCATTATTCTTTTTTTAAACAGCAACTCAACTGGGAAAACATTATAGCAAAGTGCCAAGTGCGGTAGACATGAAGCAAAATGTCTTCTGTAAGTGCCAAAATTAGCTGTCACTCCAAAAACTAGTTGAATTCAAGAAATCAAATATAGTATTAATATTCCATATTAAGTCCTTCAGAAATGAACAAAAACAACATGAGAATGGCCGATAAGACTTGAATTGTGATTGCACAAAAATGCATTTGGTAAAGGTAAAAAAATGATAACTAAAAGTAGTTAATGACAAAATGATAAGAAAAAATAATTTCTGTAACCTGAAATAGGTGAAGTTTTTAATACCAAACATTTTGAAAGTCTTATTTTGAAAACTTTATGTGTATACTAAAAGGTGGTATAATTTAAAAAACAACTATATAATTTATAAATCCAAAATATTAAATACTTGGCATTAAGCAAGCTTAGGGTGATCAAAAGGGTTTAAAATCTATTAAGCCTGCGGATTAACATCTTTAGTGATCCAGTTAATGAGAATGAAAGGTCAGCATTATTAAGGTTAAACAGCTTTGCAGACAAAACCTTTACAGCATTTCCTAGCAGACTCCAATAAGAGTGGAAAGGACCTGACCTAAATAATTACTAGCAGTATCTTTCCCGAATGTCAAAGTAACTCACACATTTTAAGACAATAAATACATGTAAATATTGGGTTACTCAAAAAGTCCGTTTAGTTTTCTCTGTAAAATAAAAGACACGTTTTTTATTTTCACTAATTATTGATTTGGATATTTTGAGTATATCAGCTCTCTCCCACATGGCATAATGTTGATTGTTCTCAGCGTCTCAATTTGATCGCTATCAACTTCAACTGGTCTATCTGACCGTGGAGCACCATCCAGTGAGAAATCTCCATTTTTGATACATTCGATCAGTCACAGCACCTTCTCCATACCTTGCACAAATCTTTTTTTGTGGTTCAGTTACATTTTTACCTTTCTTGAAGTAATAAAGCCTAATATGCCAAAAATGTTGCTTATTTTCTTCCATCTTCAATATTAAGCTGGCTACATAAAAATTCACCAATTTTGCAGGGGTGTTTTTAATGCAAGCTGATATGACAGCTGAACTTTCTAATGGAGTTCAAGACAACTAAGCGCTACTTGAAATATCTTATGGAAAAAAACCAAACGGGCTTTTCGGCCAACCCAACTGCAATACTAAATTAAATATAACTGTGTACTTTTCTCAGGTTTTCAAAGCATGTAAATATTGTAACTGGTCTTGAAAACTAAAAGTCACAGGGGAAAACATAATTTGTATGTGACTAAATGCAACACTATATAGATTCAAACAGTTAACAAGCAGAGCAACACATACATCAACCAATCAGAACAGACTCCCAAAAGTACTCTGTGCCAGCGAGCCACTGTTCACACACACACACTCACTCACACACACACGCACATGGGTATGTCTGATCTTAAGTCATTTTAACATAAAGTTTTAAACACCAAACACATGAAAATATCCATGTTGTAAATAATAATTTAGGAGCCATCAAGTGGCTGAAATACATCCCATTAATACTTTTTCAACCCGTCACTCTACCTGAAAATGACGTTTCCCGCACGGTCTGCCTTCCAGGCCTTCACCAAGGCAAAGTCCCCTGTGATCGCTTCCTCCAGAATGAAGTGTTGCCCATTAAACTCTCTCACCTGCGGGAGACGGAGAGGACATGGTTAGGTATTTGCGCAGCTCCTGTTTGACCGTGACCGGTGCGCTGACAGAGGCAGCTACGCAGGACCCGAGCTGAATTGGGACAGGTTTTTCAGACAGAAGAGAATCTAAACGGATACCTCCAGAATGAGTGGTGGGCGGCGACTGGGACTGTGTCAAAGTGCTGGAAGGAAGAACCCAGGGAACAGCTTGTGCAAAAGCTCAGTGACAAGCCAGTGCTTGGTCAATCTGAGGAACGGAGCTACAGACAATGTTTGCTAGTATGCATTTTATTACCCGTATGCATAGTTCACATATAGTCCCTCTTCCCCTGTACCCCGGAAAAAAACATATAATTTATGTGAAGTGGCCGGTGTGTTGTTTTTACATATGAAATAGTTATAAAAGTCCGTTCATTTCTCCTAATTAACCTATAATCACCTGTTGAGATTTTCATTGAACTCCCAGAATCTGCAGATGAATTTGGAGAGAACTGCCATGCCATATCTTCCCACCCATAAGTATAATATTTTTTGAAATCTTCTTTTACCTCTCTCAGTAATTTTGTAACTTTCAGCCCAAAAGCTTTGGATATATTTTTTAGGTTTAGTCATACGTATGTCACGGTTTCTGAAGCTACTATGAATGTTACATTTTATTCTTTTATTCCTTCTCTTCTGTCACTTCTGGTCTAATGGAAAGGTATTGATCTGTGCATGTTTACTGCCTGTGGTCCTACTATGAGTGAAGGGGAGAGGTGGAGAAGAAAATTGTACAGCAAAACCATACCCCGTCATTGGAAACAGCGTCAAAGTCGGCTGCATCCATCACTACACAGGACGGAGAGCCTCGGAAAGGCAGAACTCCATTCCCACTCCCACTGCGCCCCCTAGTGGGCAATCTGCGTGCGTATATGGGAAGCGTCAGGAGAAAGTTTGGGTACATTAACTTTTAACCGCGATTTAAAGCTGAAATCCTTTCTGAAACAGCAGCCTCCTTAAAGACATTATCCCATCTTCCTGCTAAAGAAATTTATCAATTTACGGAGTCATTGATGAATGAGAATCTTACTAATACGAACCTAGACAAATTACATAAAAGATATTCGTAAGCTGCCGATCAATAATACATAGTTTTTTGAAGAACCTTACGTATTTAAAAAGAGCCGTCACTGTAGACATCAGTGGTAATGTTCACATTCAGAGCATTTGACATACAGATATAGAAAACTACATATAGATCTAATACATGTTAACCCAAGGAAAAGCAAAAAATAAAAAAACGTTGTTTTAAAATTCTCACTACATAATTTCCTGACAGATATACACACTCGCGGTTGGTTTTAGCTATGATTCTAAAATTTAAAAAATGAAGGAACTGGTTCTGCCACGCTAGCCACCACACTCACTGGAAAGAGCCATGCACATCACTGTCGTGGCTTCCTCTGTCAGTCCCGTCTCAAATCCACTCCAAGCAAGTTTTCGCCACTCCCGAAAAACCCTCTGCTCTAGAAAAATCATTCTTGAAGTTACCAATGACCTCTGTGCTTCCAAATCCAATGGTCACCCCCGAGGATTCAACTCTAACCTCTGCACACCTTTGACCACACCACACCCTCCTCTGTAAAACTTCCCATCTCTCCAATCACCAGACGCCCCAGGTTTCCCTTCCACTCACTAGACACCTTCCCATTCTTCATTCCTGCTCCTTCAAAGCCTCATCCCTACCTTTGAAAATTCAAAACAGGTGCTCTCTACCTGCTTTTCCCCTAGCCCACAGGTGGCAAACACAAGGCCCGCGGGGTGAATCTGGCCCTCCACCTTGTTTTATCCGGCCTGGCACCTTGTTTCTACCCGGTGGCAGCGCCAAGCTCCTTGCCCCTAGTTAAGGAGTAGTTACATGTATACAGTCCTAAAGTTACATTCGGCCCTTTGAAGGTGACCGCGAGGCTGACGTGGCCCCCGGTGAAAATGAGTCTGACACCCTTTCCCTAGCCACTCATCTAGCCCAGGAGACTTAAACACTAACGCTGCTGCCTCCAAAGTTCCCATGCCAGCTCTAAACGCTCCGAGCTGGAGCCCGCTGAGCACCCCTCTTGGAGACTATCGATGTCTTAAAGGCCCCAAGTCTCTGCCGAGCCTGTTGACTGCCCCAAGCTCAGCCCATCTCCATGAGCAGCACACAGATTCTTGTCTTTCCTTACACCCACCACCAATACAAACCCCAGTTCCAACCCTCCTCACAGATCCCACTGGCACCACTTGACACTCCCACCCGCATTAATGCAACAGCCTCTTCATCTCTTTCACTGCCGCTGCTCTTGGCCCGGTGAAGGGAGAGAAAAAGTCCTCACCTCCAAACAGCTTCAACTTCCCAAAGTGTAACTCGGACCACGCCACTCCCTCCAACTCTCAGCCTACCGCTCGCCAACCTCCGAAAAACCTAAACTCCTGTGACCTGGCTCCTGCCTCTCCAACCTCCGATCCTACTGCTCTCTGCCTCCCCTACTCTGTTCCAGTCTCACCACCCTGCTGTTCCACACACAGGGCAAGCCTGCCTCAGGACCTCGTCCTTCTTCCTTCCGACTAGGTCACAACCCTGTGAACTCTGCCCAGCTCATTCTCCTGTTCTATTCAGGTCTCTGTGAAGTGTCGCCTCCACGGTTCAGGGCGAGCTTTCCCGGAACCCAACCCGAAAAACCATCTCCCTGGCCTCTGGTCACTCTCTCTTCCTGACCCTGCTTGATCTCTCTTCACGGCATGTTCAGAACGTGAGTTTGTCTCTCCACTCCTTCGTCAGTTCCCCACTTAAGGGGGCTGGGTCTCTAGACCACCCTTTTCCACCACGCCAAGACCAGTGCCTGGAAAAGAGTAGGAGCTCAATAAATACCACTGAATGAAGGAATTCACTCACTTCCTATGATAAGCAAGGGAAATAAAAGAACTAACAAGAGTTGCTTCAAGAAATCACTTGTCATATTCCTAGGGGATCCAGACAAAATTACAAAACGACTAGATTCATGCAGCTGACCCCGGGGACAAACGAGCCCAGTGTTCCGGACAGAGTCTAGTCCATCCTGTGTTTTCCCAGGTGAGTTAATGCCCATAAGCTCTCAAAATATGAGCCAAATTTTTCTGGGCATCTTTATCTGTATTACTAAGATCCATTTTATAATGAGACTCCTGTCATTTACTTGGTCAAGAACTTTTTGAACTTAATGAGGCAGTAAAGAAAGAAGCAAGACAGACTGTCAGAAATGTCAGTAAAAGCTGAGTCCATCGAGGTCACCCCAAGCAGAAAGGCAAAGCTCCAGAGCTCACAGACAGCACTGAACAGCAGGGGCCCCGTTCAGTGACCTCTCACCTCCCCTCGAGAAGAGGTGCAGCGCTGACCCCTCTATGAGCAGAAAGGCGGTGAGGGATGCCCCGAGTCTGAGTTTCCGCCTCCCCAGACATGGGCTGGGCATTTCTACGTCCCGTGTTAACGTTCTTAAGCCATGTCGGCAGGGAGAAGAGAGAGATTCTAAAACCACAGTAATGACAGATTGGCCTGTGTGAGTTTCAAAGTTGGCTCAAACTGGAGTCACTTCAAATATCGAGAGTTCTTTTCTAATGTGTGAGTGAAGACACCAAGCATAAAGGTAGCTCACGCATGTGCAGTATACAAAAGGAGGTCGGTCGTGTGAAGCCTCCACTCATTCCACTACATAGGTTATTATCTCCTGTTTTTTACGTTGCACACAGACTCACGATTTCCTTGGCCTTTTTTTTTTTTTGTCCTTCAATCACAGAAGAGTTCTGAGCATGAAGAACATCATGTCTCTATCACGCATAATGTATCTATCACACAGCTACTCTATGTCCCACCTAACCATAATCAGCCATTACAAAGGCTCCCCCATTTGTAAAAATCTGCCCCCCAAATTAGTTCAGATAACTCATCTTAATGCGCACATCTCATACGGGTTCCAGTTTCTTATCATTTACTTACTCGGGTTTCTCCATGAGATTTCAATTACTAGCAGATGCTCAGCTTTGGCTGGAAATTTTACCTGACACAGGGACATTCACGGATGGCAGTGTTCGTTCTCACACCGAGGTGACTTCACACTTATTTCCCCAATGAGCCACCAGAACCCCACGCGGGCAGCGGCGCCCGGCGGCGCCTGGATGACAGCGCTCCTTACCTCTCTGGGTTTGCTGGCGATGGCGACGCTGCCGTCCTTGTTGTACTTGATCGGCGCCCCTCCTTCCTGCACCAGGGTCCCGTAGCCGGTGCTGGTGTAAAACGCAGGCACCCCAGCCCCGCCGGCGCGAATCCTCTCTGCAAGCGTGCCCTGCGGGGGAGCAAGCGAGGCCCGCGGA